>CAUZXS010001645.1:32500-62500 GCA_963585895.1 Sepioteuthis lessoniana | reverse complement strand
ATATTGTTTCTGATAATCTTACTGTAAACTTCCAGCTATTCCGACAATTTTGTACGTATTGTGTGTATATTGGTTATATTGAAATGGTTTTCGTAAAACAATGGTTAACTTAATCCGTTATATGCGAGATCGATTCCTTCTTATGTCTTATAGATGTTGGTCAGAATCGAGATTATTACAGCATTTATCAAAATCTAATAAACAGCTGTACTATATAGCCATTCGTCAAATACAAATACACTGGCGGGATTAATACACAGGCGACTCCATTGTTCAGATACGAAGGCATTTATTAATTACTTGACTTTAGTTTTTCGACACGAGGAGAGAGACACAATTCTTGCTATGCTAACCATCCCCAATATTCGGCACATCTCGTGGTTCAATCTCAATTTCTCAACTGCTTGGTCAGAGCCAACTTCTCACCATCATGTTTGGACCCCAACTTCTCACCATCATGGTCGGATTCCAACTTCAACTATCTACCATTGAGGCAGAAAATCCAACTGTCTGCCTACATCATCGCAAGTCAACTCCCAACTGACTTATTTTTCAAAATCTTCAAATTCTCAGGACCATCGCTACCGGGCATGACGTCATTTACTCTCTAACAACATTTCCTATCTGGGGTTTATTATGACAATTGTGATTGTCATATCCTTTGCGCGGGAGCGTAAACTGTACCCAATACTATGCACCTGAACTAAGAGCCGAATAGTTCAAAGCCCAAACAAACTGAATAATAAAATATAATTAACGAAAAATGATTAATATTAAAAAATCATACCGTAATTATATTACACCTGTATTTACATGAGGTAATGCCTCGATTAATAAAAATAATATGTACACAGAAGAAGGCCAAATAGAACATCGGTCAGAAATAACTTAAACTCGACCTGTTGTCGTCTATAGTGTGCTTAAAACTATCTATATATATAAGGTATCAATCAATCCAACGGCTATTTATGTCGCTAAACGAACCGGTTAGAAAAACGAGCTGAATTTTAATTTGTTTCACGTCCAAACTATTCCACGTTGCCATAAAGTGTTGTCAGACGATTTCTTGCCAGACTCTGTAGTCAGTCAGCACATATTGAACTTTTCGTATATATCCAACAATTATTCATTGCCAAATACTCATACAAATCCTTATATATATATATATATATATATATATATATATATATATATATATATATATATATATACTTACCCCAAGAGTTGAGCACTTTGGCGAAGGAATGCCTCATTTGGCTTAAGCAAAACTCTTCTAACGAATTGAGCTCCTCGGTCTCCGATCGGCTAAACTGTAAACAAAAGGAAGTTAATATGTATACATTGAATTCCCTATCTTTCGTTGGGGCTGCTCCTGGGTATTGGGATATGTTATTAGGCTTAAATAAAGTTAGCTCGGGTTTCGATCCCAGATGGAAGCGTCTCGCGTGCCTCGTCACACAAATGAGTTGTGATACAAAGAAACAGTCTTTCAGTAGATGGTTATATATACGATGTGCATACGATAAGTTTCTAGACTTTTTTCGTATGGGCACTTTTAATACACACATGAAACTCTAGTCCCCTTCGATGAAATCTCCTCTGGCTGCAATGCACTTGTTGAATCGTTCCAACAACTTCTGCAAGGCCTCATGGAAGTCCTTTTGTGTGAGCGTGTCAATGACCTTCGTCACAGCCTCGCTCATCTCCTCAATTGTCTCATAACGACAGCCTCTGAGCTTAGGGAATAAGCAAAAGTCACAGGGAGCAAGGTCTCGACTATAGGGAGGGTAAGGAACTGTCTTGATGCCCATCTGGGTCAAATAGTCTGTGACAAGGATGGAGTTGTGGACTGGTGCATTGTCCTGGCGGAAATGCCAATGACTCGATTTGAAGAGTGCTGGCCTCTTCCGATGGAATCTCTTCCTGAACTCCCTTAAAACCTCAACATAGTAACCCTAGCCCTAACTGTTTGGCCAATCAACTCTGGTGTATTGACTTCCTCACTCTTCCCACACCTCTCATCATTTCTCATAGACTCCCTGCCTTCCTTGAATCTCTTATGCCACTCAAATACTAATGCTCGATTCATGCAAGATACTCCAAAAGCAGTCTTAAGCATTCCATACATTTCTGTGGCATTTTTTCCAAGTTTAAAACACAATTTTATTGCATATCGTTCTTCTAAAGTGTCCTCACGTCCAGATTGCGTTTTTGAAAATCCCCAGCTGTGACAACCAGGCTTTAGTAGGGTGTATTCCAATTGCTGCTGTAGCTGTTCATTTGAAGCTGAAATCATAAAAACTCATCAGTCATCTCTAAAGATGTACAGCAATAACATACTGAATTTACAAGAGTCTACGACAATTTTAAATGCCTGTATAAAAAAGTTTGGAAACTTATTGAAAGAACGACGTATTTATCGTTCTTTTCACTTTCTTCCAGTTTTACTCTATGCTCAGTTGGGACAGCAAAATCTAAAACCCAGCAAGTTCTCTATCTTTTCTTGATTATTTTAAGGTCCGGTCGTCTGGCAGAGATTGGGTGATCCGTTTGTATGTCAATATCCCATTAGAGTTTGAGTGTCTTATTCGTTAAATCAAATTTCAATTTCTTGCACAATTCCCATTCGATCAACCTGCCTACCCTGTTGTGTCTACTCTTATACTCTTTTATTATTATTACTTACTCTTAGAGAGTTTTTCCCATCAACGTTAGCTGCTGGTTTTTCACTGGAGTTTGAGAGACAGCAAGTCTCCTCAAGTCTCCAGGACTCTTCTCAGTATTCCGGCCGTTCTCAACAATGCTGTAGTTTGGATGGTGTCCACTCGTCCTCTTATTTCCAAGTCCTCCAGTCCCTTTAATAGTCCTTTAGTTACTGCACCGAATGCACTAATCACACTTGGTATAATCGTCACCTTCACGTTCCATAGTGTTTTCATTTCACTAGCAAGGTCGAGATAATTATTCTTCTTTTCTCTTTTTTTCAGTTTTATTATGTGGTCAGCCGGTAGAACAAAATCTACTCGATGGAAATTTCTCTCTTTTTTTTTCTTTTTTGGCTGATTATTATTAGGTCTGGTCTTCTCACCGATGTTAGGTGATCCGTTTGTATGTCAAAGCCCCATGGGAGTTTGCGCGTTTCAATCTCCAGGACAGTTGCTGGGTTGTGCGTATACCATTTGTTCGTATGGTCAAATTTAAATTTCTTGCACTTCTCCCAGTGGATCCCCTTGATCACCCAGTCGTGTCTAGTCTTATATTCCTTCTGTGCTAATTTGTTGCATTCGCTTAATATGTAATTGACAGTTTCGTCTCTATCACCACATAACCTACATTTGATATTTTGTGACGTCTTATCTATTCTCGCTTTGATTTGATTGGTTCTTATGGCGTTGTTTTGTGCTGCTATTAGGAGAGATTATGCTTCTCTCTACTAACTTTATTACTTGAAACCAGTCGATTGCTTGCCAATTATTGCTGGTAAATTGTAATACTTAAGTCATATAACAAATTATATCAATTAATTAGAAAGTTAATTTTAAAACATTAATGTACATTTATTATTTGTATTGGAAAAGAATACTTAAAACTGTGCATAAACGATTGATTATAGACTGAAGAAAAAATATAAACAAGAAATACGTTGCACAATTGAAAATAAAGTTATGAGAAATAGATATTCACAAATTAATTCAATTCTTGAATTAAATAACTCATTAGGAGTTGATATGCCCCAAAACATATATATCATATCTTAATCATTGTTACTATAGATGTAGATACACCTTAGAACTCCTGCAGAACTTTAGGAACAATATATCATCATCATCATCATCATCATCATATCGTGCTGGCAGCACGGATATCCCTGACCCTCTCTCGCCACTCCTCCCTATCGTTCATCGCCCTAGGTAGGTCTTCAGGACAACAACCTGTATCCTCACATAGCTGCTGAATGTACGTTCGTGCTGGTCGTCCTGCTCTTGCGCGGCCGTGTGTGGGGATCCATAAGAGTACATCTCTTATGAGTTCATCTCTGCTTCTCCAGCAATGTCCTGCATGTCTGAAAGGAACAATATATATATATATATATATATATATATATATATATATATATATATATAAAGATGGTTGTTGTAGGTGCAAAGAAAGAATAAGGATATATTTTAAAATAGGAAGGCCCACGAAGAGATCTGTATTTTTTGAATTTATTTATTTTGTTCTTACATACGTGTTATATATATGCATGTTTCCAGCTTGTTGCTTTCGTCAGAGAACAAGGCCTTTTTAATGGGGTACTCAATGAGATTATACTGGAAGCAAGAATGAGTTCAAGTCTCAATGAGTACCCCATTTAAAAGGCCTTGTGCCGCACATGTTCCCTGACGAAAGCTACAAGCTGGAAACATACATATATATAACACGTATGTAAGAATAAAATAGATAAATTCAAAAAATACAAATCCCTACGTGGACCTTCCTATATATATATATATATATAGTTTGGTATATTTATAAATATAAGGAGCTAATGATCACTGATAAAACACATGCATATAAGAGGAGATAGTTTAGACACTGAGTCAACGGTGCATGGTGGTTGTCAGTTTCTCGCCAATGTGTTATCCTCGTGGTGTAATGGTTAAAGCGATGGACTGCGGAATTGTAGTAAGTGAGTTCAAATTCCAGTCGCGCTATTACGTACACTTTCGGACGAATATCCTTAGGAAAGTTATGAACCCCCTTATCCGCCCAGCTATGGGTTAAATAGTACCACTACTGTTCTTCTAGAAGGATGGATTTGGCATTAAATAACCCCAGGAGGTTGATATGCCGTGACAAACAAACACATCGGTATGAAACTGACAGTCACCTAGCGCCGTTGACTGTGTCTACACTATCTTAACTTTTATAGATATGTGTGGGTCTATCTAGATGACTGTTTTTTTTGTATGAAGGATTTTGAATAAATCTGCGTTCAAATATTGTTATTATTTTAAATGCTTACAGTAAAGAATGTTCAATATATTAAATCACTCTACATAGGAGGAAACTATGTTTGAAAATAATTATTTGTGAGGTATGATAAACGTTGCTTTAATCATTAAACTATGGGGGGTACTCATATGTATACTTATGCATTCACAAACGAGGTAGGTATTCGTATTCTCTAGTAGACACCCATGGGAACCATATTTCACATCAATGACATTCCCAATTTCTTTTTATTCTCATGAGTATTTCAAGAAATGTAACCTTTCCAAAGTTCCGTAGCTGGCATTTCCTTCGTCATAAACCCCACTTTATTGTTGCCATCGTAAATTACATTAAAAATGTATATGATTTGTATATGAGTAGAATTTCAGGAGTGGGGCCTTTGGCACGGCCAAACCTCAGGCTTGGCTTTGCTTTATAGCAAGGTTTCTCGTCCAAACTTCTTTAAACTGAAAAGTCAGTAGGTGTACAGATTTAGTCATTTTTATTTAGTTGTTTTTCAGCATACAAGAAAATTAGAGTAACGAGTATCTTCAAAGAAAATGGATTCAAAGGAACAAGTTCGAATCCTTGACGAAATTGTTCGCATTTCAATCGTTGTAAGCTCTCAATGGAAAGAAGGATGTCTTTGTAGCACGGTGGCTAATGTGCTGGATTTTGTTATCGTAGTAAGCGGGTTCAAAAACCAGTCGCGCTATTATGTTCATTTTCAGACTAATACCCTTTGGAAAGGTATGACCCGATTATCTCCATAGCTATGGGTAAAGTAGTACTATCACTGTTTGGCTTTGGTATCAAATAAGCCACGAAGATTGATATGCCATTAAACAAAGAAAGCAAACTAAACCAAGAGAAATATATAGATCTATTTTTTCTTCTCCTTGTTTTAGGTAATTGTAGGGTTAGACGGGGTTCTTTAGGGAGAATTTCCCCTACTGTAGTTGCTAAGGTGCTGGACTTTGATATTGAAGTAAACGAGTTCGAATTCCAGATGGGTCGTATCTATGGGTCAAATATTACTGTTTGACATGTAAACTGTATGCAGGCGAATGACTTATGCTCATTTGACTTGTTAGAAATAGAACTGTTAGATAATTCAACTGTTTCTACAATTCTTTTTTTTACAAAACATATGTTAAAAACACAATTTGCATTAAATAATCAAAAATGGTTGATATGCCATTAAACCAAACCAAACTATTTAATTTAGCATTAGTCATATATTTATACTCAGTTGCATGGTTAAACAGTTTTATTTAAACCATAGACGGGACTCTATCAGTTACTACCGCTCCTGGTCAGAGTGGACTTGAAGTAGTGACTATAGAGGAGTACGCCATTTTCATTAAAGCTCTAGGACTGGAGCCTCACCATCGGATGGAGTTTATTATTATACCCAGAATATGTGTGTAGTTCACTCTGTTGAAAAAGGTCAACAAAAAAAACAAATTTAAAGACTAGATGTGTCTGTATAAAATTCTTTACGTGCTAACTCGATTCGCAAATATGAAATAAAGTTGGCGACCTTAGTCAAGGGTGAGCCGAAGACTTTAAGTGGGTGCTACTCCATTCCCTAGATTGCTCCTCTTTACCCTTAACTTATAATGCTGGGTGCTAAGCATCAAGTACCATTTCTATGAATCTTTGGTATGACTCGACCTAAGATTGAACTCCGGTCTTCTGGGTTGGCAAATAATCTCCTCAGTAGGCTAATCACTTGGCAAAAAATTGGTTTATTTTCAGCAGTACTCTCCAAGACTAAATTAAATCCCCACCTGAATCTATGATATGCGTCCTAATCAATGATACGGAGCCCTGAATATAAGAAAAATATATGAAACCCACCCTTCCAAGGCTCCAAGTAACCGAACACCCCACTCTGGTCAGGAGTTTTCTGGGTATTACGCATCGACCCTGATCTGCATGACAAGGTAAATAGTCTCTGTTGAATGAGAAAACCAGGAACGGTAATCTTTTAGATTGTTATACATTGCATTCAACCTTAGTTGCGTTAAGTCCAGCAATAACACAACTTCCTCGTTATCTATGATTGTCTTTGGCTAACCCATTTTCGACTGTAAAAGACCTTGTGTTTTGTTGCTAAGTAAAGATTAGTCGGTTGCAAGATGTAGTCGAAACCCTATAAACCACGATTCAACTCCACAAAAAATGAAGAAGAAAACCAATCAGAATACTCAAGTAGTATAAGTTTTAATCACTCTTCTGATTTATCTAATTGTGTAGTTTTCTTTGCTTGAATTATTTTGTATTATGGACTTAGTATACAGGGCAGTTTTCTTCCTTGACCTTATTAACTTCTGTTCCAGACGTCTTTTCAATTCTATGAGGGGAATCTCCTCTTCGTCCAATTCATGTGATTCTTCATCTGCAGAACTTCCCGGTTCTTCGCTATCACCAGCTTTTTACTTTCCCCCTTGGAATATGAGTTCGTTTTCCAGTTCCGACGCATCTCCTTTCAAATTACTACTTAGTCTAGCTAGGGCCATCTGCTGTACTACTTACGTTTTCCATCCAGTGACCCATTCCTGCTTTTTACTTCAGGCTCGATCTTCCTCTTCTCTAAATCATGAAAGCTTCTTTCAATATATTGGGTCCCAGTTTGGGAAAGAAAAACCCCTCCTCAGTTTTAACAACTCTGAATTAAAGTACCTTAAAAGAAGATACTCCTGTTTGCTGAATCTTCTGACGTCGAAGTTTTCCGTTTGTCAGAAAAAATTAACAAAGCTAACCATTTCATTCCCATCAAGAAAACCTTTTCTTTCCATTCTATTTTATTTTAAAATGTACATAAATAAATGTGTTCTACCCATGCTTGCACACAACCATACAGATACGATCAGATTCATAAGCATATACAGAGTGCAACGATAAAATTGTCGCCCTAGAAAAGACGACATGATTCCCTTTCGTTTGATGAAAACCGGTTTTCTTTGTTGCAGACCATCTACTAGTTGGCTAGTTGTGTATAAATCCCAAAGTAACACAATGTTCAACGAGCGAGATCGGAGATGCGCCGCTGTACAACCAATGCTCTCTAAAGATCCTAGATATGACAACAGGACCATTGCCAGCACCCTCAAAATACAAATCTGGATTGCCACAAATAACAGGGACGTGCTCAGGATTGAAAACCAAGTTTCCGGCTACGGTTATGGTCTTTGGTGTGGTTTCAAATGAGGACCACATCATGCCACCTCACATGTTCCAAGTCGGTTTGAAAGTTAACACAAAAGTGTACCTGGATGTGCTGAAGAGTGTGGTGATCCCCTTGGTGCAATCAGATAGCCGGTGGCAGACCCTAAGTGTGGCAGTAGGACTCGGCGCCGGCCCACAATCCAAAAAGATGCAGGCTTGGCTTCAGAAGGAGTGCTACAACTTTGTTCCCTTCTCACACTGGCCCTTCTCCTCTCCTGGCCTGAAACACGCTGGACTGCTTCGTTTGGTCATACGTCGAGAACATCACCAACATGACCTCCCAACAACACCAAAGCCAGCCTGATCGCCGAGTATTCGCCGAGCTCCCGCCGGTGCTTATGAAAAAGGCATGCTCCCAGTTCCGGATCCGTATGAAGGTGGTGATTGAGGCTGAAGGTGGCTACATTGAATAGATGTCGGCTCTATTACATAACCAAGTTAACTGAATTGATTTTTTCAATAAAAGTTTTAAAATAAAGCTGTAGTGTTGTTTTCTTTAGGACGACAATTTTATCGTTCCACCCTGTATAATAATCTAAAGAGAGAAATGTAAAACAGTTAATTTCTTCATGCAAATAGAGTCGTTTTAATGTATGGTTTTGCTACAGGTTATCATAGTCTATTATCAATTACGTTGATTGTGTCAGTCTTACCCCACGAGTAGGTAATTTTATGTTTATAAGCTGAAACTATGCAGTAGTGTTTTGCATAGTTTGGAACGAGCCGCCACGGGCATTGGCCTCCAAGTCAATGTACACAAAACTGAATATATGTGCTTTAATCAGGCAGGCCACATTTCCACACTAGACAGAACCTCTCTGAAACTGGTTGACAAATTCACATACCTAGGAAGCAGTGTCTACTCAACAGAAAAAGACATCGACACGCGGCTAAGGAAGGCGTGAACAGCTATCGATAAACTGTCGGTCATATGGAAATCAGACCTGACCGATAAAATGAAACGCAACTTCTTCCAAGCTGCGGTCGTGTCGATACTGCTGTATAGAAGCACTACTTGGACGCTAACAAGGCGGCTTGAGAGGAGGCTGGACGGCAACTACACAAAATGTTGCGAGCAATATTAAACAAGTCCTGGCTGCAACACCACACAAGGCACCAACTATACGGCCACCTGCCTCCCATCACGAAAACTATCCAAGTTAGACGAATGAGGCATGCAGGACACTGCTGGAAGTATAGGGACGAACTCAAAAGTGATGTACTTCTGTGGACCCCCACATATGGCCGAGCAAAATGAGGACGATCTGCTAGAACATACATACAGCAGCTGTGTGAGGATACGGGATGTAGCCATGAAGACCTGCCAGAGGCGATGAACGATAGGGAAAAGTGGTGAGAGAGGGTCAGGGATATCCGTGCTGGCAGCACGACATGATGATAATGACGAAGCTGAAACCCTTAAAGTCGACCAATATGCCAGTCTTGTCGACGTATATGCAGTCTTTTATACTGCAATTTACGCTATATATATATATATATATATATCCTCCAATGCTGCTGGCCCAAAGTTGGACAGAAAGTACTTAGGAAATAACTAATTATGGAACGTTTATCAACCAATTCCCGCCAAATATCATAAAATCAAAACGGCAATTTGAAAGGATTAACAAAAAAATATGTAGACAAAAAATATCTATCATGTTCAATGAAATATGCATCAATGAAGAAATGGTGCCAATATATATATACATATATATATATATATATATATATATATATATATATATATATATATGATAAATATAATTATATTATGAGAGTGTTGGTCGTCAGTAAATCACGATGGGGTTATGTGTCGAACCAAGTGCAATATAGTATGGAGAGTGCTCAATATCTATGTTAGAGCTCTATATTATATATATATATATATATTTAATACATGGAATTTAGACTGCGACTCCATGAAACGCAGGGGTTGCAGTCTAAATTCCATGAATTATATATATATATATATATATATAATATTATTATTATATAATAGCTCTATCCTAGATATAGACCACTTTCCATATTATATTCCACTTGGTTTACCATAAACTCACAAAGTGATTTAGTGACAACCAACACTGTTATAATATATATACATTTATACATGAAATATTCGAATTATATATATATATATATATATATATATATATAAAAATTCGAATATTTCATGTTTTCTACCGGCCATGATAAAATCGAGCACAACTTAGGTTCATTTCTTTTTTGTATTACCTTTATTATTATATTATTTATATTGATGGGAAGAAATTGGGATATCTGTCCATCTAACTATCTATTAGAGCAATTGCAATTCTTTTTATTCATCATTCACATCCATTGTACCTTGACCACAGAGGGTGTCTCAAAATAGATGCAATATGATAATAATTTATTACTGTAATATAATGGCGGAGAGATTTCGTTTTATATATCTTGCTTTCGGTTTAGTTAGGCTGAGAACATTTCGCTTAGCGCATGGGTTAGTTAAGTGCAAACATGAGTGCAGGTGTTCACGCGCGCGTGAGGAGGATGCGTCATTCACAGATGTCAAAATAAAATTCCCAGATAGGAAATGAGATTAGGGAGGTAAATGACGTCACACCCGGAAGCGTAGGCTGAGGATTTTGGAATTTGAGAAAAAAGCAGTTAGTTGAGTTCCTGCCTCGGAAGAAGAAGGTTGACTTTCGGGGCTCGTCGAGACCAGACCAGTAGTTTGCGGCTGGGGGCCGCACGTGGTGGGGGGCAGATGGAAAAGTCAACATAGAAAGATTGTGTCCCTCTCTCCTCATGTCGAATTACCTTTTAACTCAAAGGTAATAAAAAGTTTCGTACCTGAACCAATTTCGTAAAGTTTCGTGTTTTTTAGATTCCCTATGTCTATTTCACACATCCGTATATCTGGTTATGCAACATTACTGAGAAAAGCACAATGGCGGTCATTTGGAACACGTCCAGTAAAATATGCATCATTTGAGATGGAGACATTATTTTTTTGAATTGTTATGATGTAAGCTTCCAGGACACGCAATCCTTTTTTGAGTTTCTCGTCTTAGTAATAAATCATTATCATATTAATGGATTGCCTCTATTTTGAGTCAGTTTTCAATGATTTTGTCTCCAAGTAAGTTGTGGCACAAAATAATTTTCTTCTCTATGGCATTGTGATTAAGAATTAATAATGATTATAGTATACTATTTTCAAATATAGAACAAAAACGAACATAACATTATTATTATTAGAGTTATTAGCAGTCAAATGGGTCCCATGCATATTGAAAACGCCCTATATTAGTCCTAAAGGGAGAAAAGTGTATATGTTGAAAACAGCTTAAAGAAATTAACAAATGAAAAGACGACGTAGATTCAAGAAATGCTTCCTAAAAACAAGATGGAGATTGAACATTTTACACAACTTTAAAGCCATGTAAAATAACAGTTTAATATTGCGATGTTGATAGGCTAGGCCCAAGCAAATTTTACATTTGAAAAGCATATATTATATTGAACAGTATGAATGGTCATGAATGACCAGACGTTCTTATGAAGAATCAACCTTGAATGGCTCCCACTTAGCAGACGACAATGTACGACACTTGGCGATATTTGACCGGTTTTCAACAATAGATAAAATTTAACGAAAAAGAAATTAAACAAAATGGTCTGCTATATTGTCAATTCTTACATTCGAAAAAAAAAATCGAATATCTTAATCGTCTGAAATAAGAAACGCATATAAAACAGGATTGTTTTATTTCAAAAAGGGTAATATAATGGCGTATAGCTGACGTGAGGCTGAGATTTCAAGATTATACGTAAATGTTCATATGTACACGTAAAACGATTATAGCAGTAATGAATCAACAATAAAATAGATATAAAATACATATTGAAAAAAATGTATTAAATAAACTCAAAATAACTTTCGATATTTCGAAACATCACAGAAAAAATGAAGATTGAAGTCGAAACAAAACAAAGAAATTGGAACGGAAAAATACAGGTGTGTCTGGTCAGCAAAGTCAATTTTATTTTTTAAATGATTTTATTTTTCATTTTAAAAAGGTGCATCGTTAACGCTGAAGGACATAGAATTCTTTCGTTAATCTACTAATGATGAGTCATTTTTTAAAACGGATGTAGGGGTACCCCCCCCCATTGTTGTATAGTATACTACGCGTATACAAATATACACGGGAACATAATCGATTGATAATGACGACTTCAATACACTTCTTTATAAAAATATAAATCTCTCACACTTTATTTTCGAAAGGGTGATGTTTGTTGTGTGTGAAAAATGAGTGGAGACAGAGACGGACTGCTATGTTGACCCAAGTTCTTCTTTTGACCATAGCAGCACTTCTTTCGCATCTTGGATTGGGTTGCTCAACCGGGGGTCACTAAGGGCCCGGAGCCCTCAATTTGCAGCTGGTTCTCACTTCGACATCCTGTCTCCAATTGACTTGAACCGCCTGGTAGAATTATTTTCTTACACCCACATGCTTCTGCTGTTCTTCCACTTATTTACACTGGCGCATCTCTTGATTGACGGCTCGGTCGAGGGTCAATATATAACATTATGGCGTAGAGATTAACGTACTAGACTTTGACATCGTAGTAAGCGAGTTCCATAACGGGTCACGCTTTTACGTCCGCTTTCAGACTAATTATCTTGAGAAAATTCTGAACTCTTCAATCATTGGTTAAATAGTAACACTACTGTATTTCTACAAGGATGGTTTTGGCATTAAATAACCCACGAAGGTTGATGTACCATTAAACACAGTAACCAAGCCCAAACGGGCTTGATTTAAGGAAGATGGCTTCGGTTGAGTTCGGAGATCTCAGATACTCAAGAAACCTCCCAAAGATTTTTAAAATATTGAAAGTTGTGGTAAACTCAAACATAGTTATCTCCGTCGGGGATCTGTTGATAATAAATGTCTTAGAAACTTCACCTTAACTGGACCACAGTAAAGTTATACTGAATAAAAGGTAAAATAAGGCATTTATCTTTTTCGTCTTTTTTTGAAAATTAAATACTTGAATTTACTATTTTCCCGAATTGTACAAACTAAAAAAAAAATTCCAGGTAGTATTAATCATTTTTTCAGTTAAGGTTTTGTTATGGTGATATATCCCATGACGTCACTGCATGGACCCTCCCCGACATTGTAAATAGTGACTGACTCAATAACCGAGTCAAGCGAGTCTAGTCGGTTACCCGTAACCATTAGTGTCTGTATTTCCGTAAATATATACTGCTGTAGACCTTATATTTTTTTGTGCTATTCTTTTCTAGCCCTTCAAGACCACAAGAGGTTTCACAGCATTTTTTTAGAGTGGCCCAGATTTGTTCTACCTCCCTTTATTTGGTATATTTCTATTGCTCCTCCTGTTCTTCGAAAATTTAATTCTTATTTCTTCTTTTAGATAAACTTACGGAAGTTCTATTTACATTCTAACTCAACAGGATTGTAGTAATTCTCTAAACCTTTTGGTTAGATGTGGCACTAGGCCATATGAATGGGACAGCATATGAGACTCGAACTCACTTGTGAAGGTTTGATAGTCGAGCATACAAATCATTACACCACCGGAGGCGCCCAACTTGTGTATATTTCACAGAGATTATTTTTTTTTTTTTTTTCACAGATCAATTAAAACACACTCAGCTACAACCACACATTCTTTCCTCTTTTTACCAATGATGAAGTTGTTTTCATTGACCTCCTTTTTCCTTAACTTAGGCTTACACTATTGGTCGTTTTTTTTAAATTTTTATGAATAATTATCCTCATCCAGCCAAGCGTATCTACCTAATGAGTCAGTCCAACCAGAATAAGCAAACGAATTTGTCACTCAGGGAGTAACCTGAGACGATGAATCGATAATTTTGTAGCTTTTCCCATCATCATCATCATCAATAACAATAACTGTAAGATACGCTAACAACACGGATTCCCTTTACTCTCTCTCTCTCTCTCTCTCTCATTCGTACCTATCAGCTATCGCACTTAGTAAGTCGTCTAGACAACATTCAATGTCCTCACAGACCTGATGAATGTTAGTTCGGTAAACACTAGTGAGGTAAGGCGCTGGAGTCATTAAAAAACCTAGTTTATAATTGTGACCTTCTCCCGTCGCTCTATTGGGTTCACTTTAAGAAGGGTATGAACCCCCTTATTCATCGAAACGTGTTATATAACATCACTGATGTATGTCTACAAGAATGCCTTTGGCATTAAATAACCCATGAATGTTGACGTTCCATTAAACAAAGAAACCAAACGATCATTAGTTTACTTTACCATATTTACCAACCCCTCCGCTCGGGCAGGATATGACACAAGGTCAATTTTTAAGCGGAGTTTAACAGGTTTGAATTCAGATAATTCTTTTTCCAAGGTCGAAGAACCCAGTCGGTCCTACTCTTTACCCATAGTTGGAGGGAGAATAATTGTATTCATACCTTTCTCAAAGGTATTAGTGCTAAGTGAAATGCTATCAGTCTCGTCCAGGATTTGAACTCGTGTCGCCGTGTCCATTTCCTACGACGATAACCATTACTCTATGGGCACCATTACTAATTTTTTTGAAGTAAAAAATTAATTTTCTTCTTAAGAAGTGATATTCTGCTTTCGATGAGTTATTGATCATGTAGTAATCTGGTCTATCCGATGAAATAAAACGGGATTTTTTCCAAGCTGTGGCTGTGTCAATACTACTGTATGGATGCACCACATGGATGCTAACAAAATGCACAGAGAAAAATCTAGATGGGAACTACTCTCGAATGCTAGGAACTATCTTGAACAAATCCTGGAAGGAACATCTCATAAAACAACTGCTGTAAGGCCACTTACCTTCCATCTCAAAAACCATCAAAATAAGAAGACCAATACATGCAGGACACTCCTAGAGATGTATGGACGAAGTTTCGTTCTTCCATGGACCCCTACACATGGACGTGCCAGTTGTTGTCGGCTAGCAAAACGTATTTACATAAGCTCTGTATGGACACAGGATGTGGTTAGGAAGACCTGCCAGATAGATGATGGGGATGGATCGGGAGAGCGAGTCCAGAAAATACATGCTGTCTGCCTTACTTGATAATGATATTGATTTTCCAAAAAATCTACTTTGTAAGTAAAAATAGGATTTCATAGGAGTACAATAATAAGCTAAATTCTATAAAACAAGAATATTTTAAAACCAAATATGATTTTTTCTTGTTTACCGAACTTTTGTAATGTAGTTGAAAGCAAGATGGAAACTACACTAGGGTGATGTACGAGGATCATTAAATAAGTTTCCAGACTTTTTTCGTATGGGCAATTTTATTGATAGTACACATATGAAACTCTAGTCCCCTTCCAAGTCATCTCCTCCGGCTGCAATGCACTTGTACCGTTACAAAAACTTCTGTAAGCCCCAATGGAAATCCTCTTGTGTGAGCGTGTCAATGACCTTAGTCACAGCCGCTTTCATCTCCTCAATTGTCTCATAACGACAGTCTCTGAACTTAGGGAATAGCCAAAAGTCACAGAGAGCAAGGTCTGGACTATAGGAACGGTGAGGAACTGTCTATATGCCCATGTTGGTCTAATAGTCTGTGACAAGGATGGAGTTGTGGACTGGTGTATTGTCCTGGTGGTAATGCCACTGAGCCGATTTGAAGAGCGCTGTCTTCTTCCGACCGAATCTCTTCCTGAACTCCCTTAAGACCTCAACATTGTAACCCTAAACCTAACCGTTTGGCCAATCAACTAAGGTGTATTGACTTCCTTACTCCTCCCACACCTCTCATCATCCCTCACAGACTCCCTGGCTTCCTTGAATCTCTTATGCCACTCAAAAACTGATGCTCGATTCATGCAAGATGCTCCAAAAGTTGTCTGAAGCATTCCACACGTTTCTGTGTCATTTTTTCCAAATTTAAAACGGAATTTTATTGCATATCGTTCTTCTAAAGTGTCAGATTACTTTTTTAAAATTCACCAGCTGTTTGTTCCAATTCCTGCTGTTGCTGTTCATTTGAACGTGAAATCCCCAAAATTGGTCAGTCATCTCATAAGATGTATAGCAATAACATAGTAGTGAATTTTCAAGAGTCTACGACATTTTCAAATGCCAGTACAAAAGAAAATCCGGAAACTTATTGAAAGCACCACGTACTTTGCTTTGAAAAAATCCTGGAAGTAGCACCACACACACACACACACACACACACACACACAAAAAAAAAAGCGGCTTTACAGTCACCTGCCTCCCATCTCACAAACAATCCAAGACATTTGCTGCAGAAGTAGAGACATTATCCGGTGCGTTCTTAAACGTGGACACGCAACTGTTACAGGGCCAGTATAAACTTACATTCATCAGCCCTGCGTAGATACTGGATGTCCTCAAGAGGACCAAGAACTATGGCTGATAAAGACGGATGCCGAGAATGAATGGAAGCAATGCTGTCTGCACAACGACGATAAATAATCACTAGTTCCATAACCTAGTTTGGTTGGGGAGTATTGGTCGTGGAGTTGATTTACAAGTCTTTTGAATTCTAAGTTTTCCTTCTCCTCGACTGGTTGCCATATCAAAATTACTGGAGGGAATTAATTAGGATTCATACCATTCCAAAGGTCATCAATATTATGTTAATATTTTGCTTAAATAAGACTCATTCGTTTGCTCTCACTTAAATCGTTTCAAGTATTGCTATGTATCAGTAACAATTCAATTAAACATTAGACATTTGCTTACACATAGTTAAATGATCAAACAGTTATATTTCTAATAATTCAATTTAACATAAACCATTTACTTGCACTGAGTTTAAATGTCAAACAGTTCTATTTGACCCATAGATAGAACCCTATCAAGTGCTACCACTCCGGATCATAGTGGGCCTGGGAGTGATGGATTTGAAGGGGTACTCCGCATTCCCCAAAGCTCCAGTAATGCTGGAGCTTCACCATAAGATTGTTTAATGTCATACCCAGGACACTCGTTTGGGGAATCTTACCCCTCTGCAGAGATGCTGTCAGTATATTGTACAGACCCAGATTTATTAGGTGTTTTTATATGAGGATCGGCTGAAAAGTTTATTGGCTAACCAAGATACTTAAATGATGTTTATTTTTCCTCAGAGTCCGTTTGCAGTCCTAAGATTTTTTGCAGTCTTCACACATCATCTATCTTGCCGTGCTTGGATCCCATTGAAAAAAAAGTCATCACCTACAGATATGACGTCATCGTATGAACTTTTCGATTCGTGATCTTTTTAGTCGACCCTCGTATCAATGGGTAGCAGCCAAAAAAGGGCTGCTTTCTCTTTTATTAGTTTTGACGGTAGGTGGTCATCGATGTTTGCTGCTACTTTACTGAAAGCGAACGTTAACAAAAACTGCCAGGCCGAAAATGATACATGATACTGTCATATAATTCTTTTTTTTCATTTTTTGCCATTGTTCTGTGTGAATGAAAGAGGAATTTGTCATGTTGCGCGAACCGCCTTTGATTTGAGTACAAAGAAAATTCGGAACTCGGAAATATTATCGATTAAATATTGGTTGTGTTTTAAATCTATTGATTTCCCTTATCAAAGTTTAAGGAGAAAGAAATCAAGAAAATAAGAGCGAGAGATAGAGAGAGAGAGAGAAAGGGAGATAGAAAGCGAGAGAAAGAGAAAGGGAGAGAGAGAGCGAGAGAGAGAGGAAGGGAGAGAGAAAAAGGAAGGGATAATGAAAGGGAGAGAGAGAAAGAGAAAGGGACAGAGAGAGAGAGAGAAAGGGAGAGAAAGTGAAAGAAAGAAAGGGAGAGCGAAAGGGAGAGAGAGAGAACGGTAGAGAGAGAGAAAAGGAGGGAAGGAGAGAGAGAGAGAGAGAGAGGGAGAGAAAGGAAGAGAAAGAAAAGGGGACCGAAAGAGAGAGAAAGGGAGAAAGAGCGAAAGGGAGAGAGTGAGTGAGAGAGAAAGCGAGAGAGAGAGAGGAAGGGAGAGAGAAAAAGGAAGGGATAGTGAAAGGGAGAGATAGAGAAAGGGGGAGAGAGAGAAAGGGAGAGAAAGTGAAAGAAAGAAATGGAGAGAGAAAGGGAGAGAGAGAGAGAAAGGGAGAGAGAGATAAAGGTAGAGAGAGAGAAAAGGAGGGAAGGAGAGAGAGAGAGAGAGAGAGAAGGCGAGAAAGAAAAGGGGACCGAGAGAGAGAGAGAGAAAGGGAGAGCGAGCGAGCGAGCGAGATAGAGACAGAGGCAGACAGACAGACAGACAGACTTATAAAAGTATAACCCAATGCACTATTTTTTCTTTATTTAGGGTTTTATTTTTGTTCAATGGAAAAAAAAACAAAAAAAAAAACTTGATTTTTTTAAACCTTCAATTGTTTTTCTCATTCTCCACTCCACATTTTTTTTGAAAACTACATTTTCTTTTAAGCCGCCATTTCAATTTTGATTTCTTCAATCCCATTTCATTTTACAATATATTTTTTCGTTGTTTTCTTTTGTCATTCTTCGGCAATTCCATTTACAATTCTTCATTTAATCAATTTTCTTCATCTTTTCATCTTTACCTTCGTTAACATCATCTTTTCTTTCTTCTTTTGTTTCCTTCTTTATCTTCGACGATGTTTTCTGCTATTTTTTTCTTCATCTATGCATAAAAATTTTTTGTCACTGTCGTTTTCTCATTCTTCTTGTTGCCTTTTTTCTTCTTTTTCTTCAACTCTAATTTCTTCTTTTCTTCTTCATCTATGTTGCCCCGTCGGCTGGGGCTATAGAATATACCGACTGCATCTCTGCCAGCGAGTGTCCTTGATATGACACTAAACAATCTGATGGTGAGGTTCCAGTAATGCGGGACCTTTAGGGGAATGAGGAGTACCCCTTCATTGCCATCGCTCCCAGGTCTACTCTGTCCTGGACTGGTAGCACCTAATAAGGTCTTATCGATGGGACAAATAGAACTAAACTGTGTACTTATACTCAATTGGTTGAAAATTAACTGTTTATTTGTATACAAATGGATTTGGCTTTAAATAACCTACAAAGGTTGATATGCCTTAAAACCCTAACAAACAATTTTCATCTTTGAACACATAATTTCCTCATTTTAGTTAATATTACTTTCGCATTCCCTTTAGTATCATCCCGTTTATCCTCTTTTTTAAGTTAGTTTTCTTCATCTTTACTTCTTCGTTGACATCATTTTCTTTTCCTTTTTCTTTCATTTAGCTTCAATATCGACAATTTTGCAAATTCTCTTTTTTTGTTGATTATTATAAGGTCTGGTCTTCTGGCCGGGATTAGGTGATCAGTTTCTATGTTAAAGTCCTATAGGAGTTTATGCGTGTCCTTTTCTGGGACATGTGCTGAGTTGTGCATATACCATTTTTTGACATGACCAAATTTAAATTTCTTGCATATTTCCCAGTGGATCACCTTGCCAACCCAGTCGTGTCTCGCCTTCTACTCCTTCTGTGCTAATTTGCTGCATTAGCTTATTCCCGTCTCCAACTCACCTCTCACACACAAGAAATGTTGCATATTGACCTCCGACCTGGCCAAGCTGTCAAAAGAAGAAATGCACCTGTGTAAATAAGAGGAAGTAGGTGGATGTCAAATTATTATATAACCTCGATGACAGGAAATTCAGATCAGTTGGAGAGAAGTTGCTGGAATGAGAACAACGTCCCAGTTGAGGCTGGGCCCCTAGACCCCCGGTTGAGCAGCCCAGGTGACGGAAAAGAAACGCTGTTATGGCCATAAAAGTGGGAGTCAATATATTGTAGTTCTGTTCAGTCCCCAACTCACCCTTCACACAATAATACCCTTCGTAACCCTTTCGAACCCTTTTAATAAAGTGAGAGGTATATTTTTCTAAAGAACTGTGTCCGCTCATCTTTATTGCGTCGTTATGTTTCTGCATCTGATTTCGTGATTCGTGATTTGACGCTTACCTGACTTTGTCTGATTGTCAAGATTCTTGCCACCCAAGAGAAAATTCTTCATCCATTTGGTTACTGTACTGTGATTAACTGCACGTAACAAATGTCACATATGTAACAAATGTAACAAATGGTGTGATGACTGAGTTCGATCTCAGACAGCAAATTAGATTACTACGTTTCCTATGCAGTTTCTGAATTCAACATGGAGTGAAAATGTTCGCAACATGTTAGTGCACTATCAACTACAGTGAGTGTTTACCACAGCTTGAACTGCTCCAATCATGTGAGATATGCCCTACAAACTATCATGTCACTCAACCAAACATATATATCTCCTTCTGTGCAAGAAAGTGTCTTTTGTTTCCTTTTCTTTGTCACTTTTCAATTGTCACTCTGACCTTCTTCTTCTTCTTCTTCTTCTTCTTCTTCTTCTTCTTCTTCTTCTTCTTCTTCTTCTTCTTCCATTATTTTTTTTAGTCCACCTCCTAAAAATAATTCATTTCAATGTTCGGGGCGGCTATGTCTCAAATGGAAATCAAACAAAGAAACCTCCCTCCCTGACCGCAACTCTCACCCCCGCTCTCTCCAAGTGGATGAAAAAAGTCCAATTCTAATGTGGGTTTGGGAAGATGAAATGCAGCTGTTTAAAAAAGATTATTACACTGCAATTCAGATTTCGAAATTTGAAAAATTAAAAGTTAAAAATTAGAAATAAATAAATAAATAAAAAGTATAGGAATTCTAATTGATTTCTTTTGATTTTATAATGTCTGGCGTTCCGGCACATTAATGTATCGAGGACAAACCGGGATTATATCGGTTCATGATTAGAGGCTTAAAAAGGGGCGACTCTTAATGTCTTTTCGTGGCTCAAAAAGAAAAGGGTGGGGAAAGTAAGCTGAGTATAGAAACACATCTTATTCAGGGTCGGTTGGTCGACGTACTGAGGGGTGATTTGAATAAATAGAATTAAAAAGAAAAATATGGCGATCGTTTTGAGGGGTGGTGCAGTTATATTCACTAGTTATGCGTCGATATGCTAAGAATTCCTTGAGAGAACATTACCATCACCCACAATAAAATCCTCTGAACGTATTATGTACCCAATGATAGGGAGAAAAATCCTAAAGAGGAATATGGACAGTTTTTTAGTGATTTTAAATTGAAAGAAATACGTCTGTATATCGAAATCAAATAAATCCGATCATGGCAGTGGAAACGTTCGATATTTGTAATTAGAAACCTTGTCGATATTTCAGTGGCGACTAAAATCAAGGGTTCCATCCGGTTGGTGCAATTAAGTGCATTTGCAAGGGAGGGTGTTCGGCTAGAATTTTTCACTATACAAAGAACACGTCAGCTTAGTCGACTGTTGTGTTAGAAAATACCGAATGCATCTCTGCAGAAGGGTAAAACTCGTCTAACGAGTGTTCTGGATATGACACTAAACAATCTGATGGGGAGGTTCCAGTAATGCTGGAGCTTTGCAAAATGCAGAGTACCCCTTCATTACAATTGTCCCAAGGTCCACACTGGCCCAGAGTGGTAGCGCCTAACAGAATCCTATCTAAGGGTCTGGTAGAACTACTTGACATTCAAACTGTTTCAAACAAATGACTTATGCTAAATTGAATTGTTAAAAATAGAACTGTTTGATTATTTAACAGTGTGTAAACAAATGACTGAGGTTTTATTGGATTGTTAGAGATACATAGTAATATTTTGAACCTTTTGATTGTCTGCGAACGAATGAATAAAGTTATTAGTGTTCACTAGCAATACTTGAAACTGTTTGTTTTAATGGGTTTTATGGCATATCAACCTTTGTAGGTTATTTAACGCAAAATCCATTTTTATGTAAATAATCAGTTCTATTTCAAACAATTCAGTTAAGCATGAGTTTTAGTTTAAGTACAGTTTCAATGTCAAAAACAGTTCAATTTCAAATAATTCATTTTAGCAGAAGCACGCAGTTTAAATGTAAGTACAGTTTAATTGTGAAAAACGTATCTATTTCGAGCTATTCAGTAGTTCTAATTCAGCTAGTTCAGTTTTGTATAAGTACAGATTTTGTTTACAAACAGTTAAATGTTAAAACATTCTATGTTAAACAATTCAGTTTAGTATAAATAGAGTTTCAATGTCAAAAAATCAGTTCTATTTTAAATAATTAAGTTTAGCATAAGCACGCAGTTTAAATGTAAATACAGTTTAAGTGCTAAAAACATTTCAGTTTCAAGCTATTCAGTTTAATAAAACAACTAAGTTTATCATAAGTATGACGTTAGTTCTATTTAACCCATATATAGGGTCCTATCAGGTGCTACCACTCCGGGCCAGAGTAGACCTTGGAGCAATGGTAATGAAGGGGTGCTCCATATTCCCGAAAGCTCCAGCATTGCTGGAACCTGACCATCAGATTGTTTAGTGTAGTATCCAGGACAATCGTTGTGTGGCGGTCTTACCCCTCTGCAGAGGTGCAGTCAGTGTATTTTACAGCCCCAGCCTACTGGGCAAAATACTTGAAACTCTTTGATTGTTAGTATTACATAACAATTCACGGAACCATTTGACTGTGAAAATAAATCGTGTTCAATGGAATAGACCTAAATAGCAATTCGTGTAACTACTTCACAATCTGAAAACAATTGAATAATATCAGTTTTATAGGGTCACTAATGAAAACGCAAATACGGATATTAGATAACAGATTGTATTACACAAGAAAGATAGAGTTACATAGAAAAGGTAAGAAGTCTTGTACTGTTCGGATAACACCGATATTGATCTGCCTCGTGGCAAAGAAATCTCTCAGTGCTAATAACGGTGAGAAGAGTCCATTATGGTGAGATGGGTAAGGTTACCACAACATTTACAAACTGTGAAGGGGTTACCAGTGTTGCTATTTGACAAAAATTATTCAATTATTCGATCAAATCACTTATTAGCTCGTCCCTACTTCTCCGGCAAGGTCCCTCATGTCTCCTTCGTCTAATTTTGATAGTTTTCGTGATGGGTGGTAGGTGGCCGTAAAGCTGCTGCTTTTTGAGGTGTTGCCTCCAGGACTTGTTCAATATTGCTCGCAGCATTCTTGTGTAGTTGCTGTCAACCTTTTTCTCCATAAGTACATCCATATAGCATTATCAACACGACCCCTTGCTTGGAAGAAACTGTGTTTCATTTTATCGGTCAGGTCTGACTTCCATATGACCGATAGCCTATCGGTGACTGTCCATGCCTTTGCTAGTTGCGTGTCGATGTCTGTCTCGGTTGATGAGATACTGTGTTAGATGGCAATAATTGTCTCAATTTAACAGTGTTGAAACAATCGCAATACTAGTATACGAACAAATTAGTTCTCACTGATTTAAATTTGAAATCACCCACAAACTATTGACTTACAAATGATGTATATATATATATATATATATATGTTGCGTAGCCATATACACGAATATGGCCATGTGCGAAATAGACATGTAATGTTCATAACGATAGAATATATAAAGAACAGGAATCTCAAAAACACGTAACTACTTCTTGTTCGGGTACGAAACCTTTTTATTAACTTTGAGTTGAAGGTTTCGACGTAAGGAGGAGAGACACAATCTTCTATGCTGTCTTATTCATTTGGCCCCCAGCTCGAGCGGCCCCCATCGGGCGTACGTTCGCCTCGAACCTGCGAGCTCCAAAATCGATCCTTCTCGTTCGGCGTCCAAAACCCGACTCTTATTTTCTTCAAATTCTCACACAAACTTCCGCGTGCTTCCGGTGCGTGACGTCACCCGCACCTTGTCACCCAGTATCGTCTCGGACTGTTATGACATCTGAGTGACACCTCCATCCGCTCGCGCGATCCCGCGTTAACACCTGCTTCAATCTTACACCCAACCAACCCATGTGCTGAGCCGAAAGGTTCTCAGCCTAACTAAACTCAAAGGCATGAACCGAAATCCCTCGGCTATTTCATAACATATATATATATATTTATTTATTTATTTAACTGTGTGCAAAAAATAAAAAAAAAAATAAAAATTTAATCTCATCTTCTTACTATCAATTCATTCCCAGAAATTTTGTGTGGCTTCCCAAAAAATAAAATATACAGTCATCTAGGGCCCCTAATAAGTAGAGTGTTCGCCAATGGTCCGGGAGACCGGGTTTCCATCCCAATTCGAGTCATACCAAAGACTCAAAAAATGGTACTTGATGCCACTTTGCTTACTTAGCACTCAGCATTATAAGGCGAGGATCAAGGGTTAATTGGAGCAATCCTGGGAAAGGATGTTGTAGCTATTGAAAAGGGAGCCCTCGCGTCAAACACGACAAAAGTCACCAATTTTACTTAATAATGCTCCTCTGGCTCATAAGCGAACACTTTTTGATTTATTAAACGTTTTATAAGCGATTGTTTATTCTCAACAGTTTATTTATAAAGGTGCAACTGTTTTCGTATTTCTTCGAGCACTTTGAATTGTTCAATTAAATACTCTGATCGTCAGCATTTGAGCATTTTTTGATTTATCAGAGGTATTTTTTAACGATTTCTTATTCTCATATGTTTAATATATATATATGTGTGTGTGTGTGTGTGTGTTTATACAAACACTCATACGCACACACATATATATATATATATATATACATATATATATATATATATATATATATATATATATAACATATATGCATATAAAAAGATACCAGCCCAGTACGTTGGGGTCCTAGAATACACCGACTGCATCTCTGCAAAATGGTAAGATTCCCCCAACGAGTGTCCTGAATATGACACAAAACACCCCGATGGTGAGGCTCCAGTAATGCAGGATCTTCTGAAAATGCAGATTACCCATTCGTTGCCATCGCTCCCAGGTCCATTATGGCCCGGAGTAGTAGCACCTAATAAGGTCCTATCTATGGTGTCAAATAGAACTGGTGTATATTTAAACTGAGTGCAAACAAATTTATCATAAGTAATAAATAGAAATACTTGAAAACACTAAACTATGTGCAAACAAATCATTAATTGTTAATTGAACTATTTGTGAGCCACCTGCCTCCCATCACGAAAATTAGGATGATATATATTTGAAACTATTTCACTGTGAAAAAAATGGGTTCAAGCTCTTTTAAAAATGTTCTCCATAAAATGTGTTTAGAACTCTTGCATTTAATATAAATGATTTAATTGATTTGGTATTAATTAACCAACGATGATTGATATGCCATAAAAACAAACTAAACCAAATTAAAAAGATACAAATATATATCATCGTCATCATTATCATCATGTTGTGCCGCTAGCACGGATATCCATGACCCTCTCTCCCCACTTTTCCTTATCGTCCATCACCTCTAGCAGGTCTTCAGGACTACATCCCGTTTCCTCACAGAGCTGCTGTGTGTATGTTCGAGCTGGTCGTCCTGCTTTTGCTTGGCCATATGTGGGGTCCATAGGAGTACATCCCTTATGAGCTCGTCTCTGCTTCTCCAGCAGTGTCCTGCGTGTCTGGTTCGTTTAGCTTGGATAGTTTTCGTGATGGGAGGCAGGTGGCCGTATAGTTGGTGTTTTGTGGGGTGTTGCCGCTAGGCCTTGTTCAATATTGCCCGCAACATTCTTGTGTAATTGCCGTCTAGCTTCATATCTAGCCATTTAGTTAGCGTCCAAGTGGTGCATCCATACAGCAGTATCGACACGACCGCTACCTGGAAAAAACTGCGTCTCATTTTATCGGTCAGGTTATATATATATATATATATAAGGCACAAATAAGAAATTATCTAAGTAGTCATCATCATCATTATTTTGATAGCACCGAGTTCTATATTTCTCTCTCGCAATCTTTCCCTATCATCCATCGCTCCTGGGATGTCTTTAAAAGATGATTTCTGCATCCCTACAGAATTGATATGTCTTTGCTGGTCAGCCAACACAGACACGTCCACGTGCAAGAGTTCATTATAGAACATCACTTATGAGTTTAACTTTGCTTCTCCAGCTGTGTTCGTCATATTTGAATAGTTTATGAGATGGTAGGCAAGTGGCTGTTCAGCTTCTGTTTTGTGGGGTGCTGCTCCTAGGATTTGTTCCTGGTGGCAGCATTCATATGTAGGTCCTATTTTCTTTATCCGTTTTCATTGTTTCAATACAGTGCATCCATATGGTAGTTTTGACACAGCTAGATCTTTGACAAAACACTGTATTAATTTATTAGATAGATGAGACTTTCATATGATCAGTAACCTGTCGATAACATTCCTAATCTTCATTCGACTTATGACCTCACTTTCTGTGGATTAGATGTTGCCTCTGAGCCATGTGAACTAGTCTAGTATATTTAGAGGATTGGCTCCTTTTTGTTTAAAACACATGTACTATTTATTTGCACTCGCCCAGAAACCAATGCTTCCTACTGCTTGCTATAGGCTATGTCGTAGGGATTCTGCTTGGGCTGGTGTATTTGCGAGTGGTGTTAGGTCATCTGCGTAGCTTGCATTTGTCAGTTTTTGCAGGATGAGAAGTATGTATACTAATGCTTTTCTTTGAAAGACTCCAGCGACTATGCCGAGGGAAATTTTGTCGCAATCAGGTGAGGGAATCATTGCTTTGGGGATTTTTTTTTTGTAAAAAATCATTATAGTTGTAACAATTTCTTTGGGGAGACCATATGCCAACGATATTTGATCCATATTTCCTCTGTGTACTGAATCGAATGTCATGGAGAAATCGGCAAACAGTGGTATTCCAACGAATTTTTTTCCTGTACTCTTTTGCTGATTCGACGAATTGTCAGAATCTGTGAGGTTATGGAGCAGTATTTTGGAAAGACCTTTCGATATTTTCGAATAATTTTTCTCGATTTCCAGTTGGATATGATCGAGAAGTAAGGCATAAAAAACTAAAACATTAAGAGTTATGACTCTGTAGTTCTTTGTGATTCCAAGGTCACCTGACTTGAACAAAAGAAGGATACAAATTTTCGTTCATTTCTTTATTGAGTTTTGTTTGTAGACTGATTTGCATATATATGTATATATATATATATATATATATAAAGATGAAAAACTGATAAGAGAAATAGAAATATTATTTCTATACGTGTTGCTTTTTTCATGGTTCTTAACAATTTTCGACTATAGATCATTATCAGAAGAAATAGTTTTCGTGAAAGAAAATGAAGATCTTTTAAAAGAAGGGTTTGAGAGATTTTTTTTAAAAATTGTTATTTCTTCAGACTAATCACTATGCTATACCAACAAAATATAATATAAATATATATATATATATATACATTAAAGAGTTATGTGTACGCTAATATATATATATATATATATATATATATATATATAAGAAATTTTGGTAAAGTAGTCAAGGGTGACCAAAAAGCTACCGTTTCCCTAGTTACTACTCAGAAGTTTAGGGAGGGTTCTACTCCTTTCCTTGAATTGGTTCACTTTACCCTTGATTATTACCTTATAATGCTGAGTGTCAAGCTAGGAAGCATCAGGTACTACTTTTTAAATTTTTGGTATGACTCAACCTGGGATTGAACCCCGGTTTGCCACGCTACTAGCGTACATTTTACCCATTAGACCAATACAAATCCACTCCCCATATATATATATAGTCATCCACAGACAGATCTGTTTCGTTCTATCAGAACTCATCAGTGAGGCTAGACAGTATCTCCCCATAGCTCGGATCGAAACGCTAAGCCAAAGCTTCTAACCATTCAGCCAACGAGGAGATATTAGCTACGAAGTACATTTTAAACGGTTAGGAATCACAATTACTATTGTTTACATACATCCGTTCAACGGCCGCTGAGATCTCAATTCAAATACGAAGTAACTTGCAAAGGCGCTAATGGCAACACGATTACTTCTTCGCTAGAGAACTCGACCCTACGGGGGTGGGAGAGTTGGAAGAAATATATATATATATATATATATACCAACTCCGGTTTAACTGGACCAAATAATATATATATATATATATATATATAATTTGGTCCAGTTAAACCGGAGTTGGGAGTAATTCCATCAGGACAAGAAAACTATTCCAAAGTGAACATTTAATTTTTCCTGGTAAAGAGCTCAATGTAACAGACATTATAGAGCAATAATTTCTTTAAGAAAAAACACAAACCGGTCACATTTGAAAAACACATAACAGGATGGAAATAAATTTATAATCCTAATGTGATCAGTTTGTGTTTTTCTTAATGAAATATATATACATATATATATATATATATAAGATCATATATATATATATATATATATATATATATATATATATAAGATTATATATATATATATATATATATGTATGTATACACGATCTTAGCTTATTTCAGAATGTTAGTACGAGTCTAATTACTTTTCATACTTACTATAAATTGAACCAATCAAAATATGTGGGTCGTTTCTGTTTTATTCATTTTATTAATTTTTGATTAATTTTATCACTTTAATCCTTTTTACCCAACCCCTCCGCTCGGGCAGGATATGACACAAGGTCAGTTTTTAAGCGTAGTTTAACAGGTTTTAATTCAGAGTTTTCCTTCTCCTAGACTACTTGCCTCACCAAGGCTGAAGAACCTAGTCTGCCCTACTATTTGCCCATAGCTGGAGGGAGAATAATTGGATTCATACCTTTCCTAAGGGTATTAGTGCTATGTGAAATGCAATCAGTTTCGTCCAGGACTTGAACACGTGTCGCCGTGTCCAATTCCCACGACGATAACCATTACACCACGGGCATCATTTTATTTATTGTAAAAATGTATTTTAATCTAATTTATTCTTTTTTATTCATTTGTTTTCATTTCATTTTATCGAATTACATTTTGTTCAATTGTATGTTCTTTTTTTGATTGAATTACTTTTTATTGATTGAATTACTTATTTAGTTTCATAGTTTTACTTTTCTTGAAGAGAATAGTCCAAATTAATAACAAACCACACACACACACACACACACACACACACACACACACATATCGGGACATTGGCCCAGCGGTTAGAGTGTTCGCCAATGGCCCGGGAGACCTGGGTTCAATCCCAGGTCGAGTCATACCAAAGACTTTAAAAATGGTACTTGATACCACCTTGCTTAACACTCAGCATTATAAGGCACGGTTCAAGGGTAAAGTGGAGCAATCCTGGGAATGGAGTAGCGCCCTCCCCTACACCTTGGTGTAGTAGCTATCGAAAAGGGAGCCTTCGGGTCACCCTCGACTATGGTCGCTAACTTACTTACTATATATATATATATATACGTAATAACTGCCGTTGATGTTTCTTTCATTCGACAGTGACACAGATTTCTGTGACATTGTCGTTGCAGACTTACAAGTAGATATATTAGCACTATTTTTATTTACAATTTCATATTAGAAAGGACTGCTGGGGAGTATATAACTGTAGAAAATTATTTTTCTTTGAGAGTAATTCTCAAAACAAAATGACAGCATCTAATTTACTCCTATTAAAAGGAGTTATTGAAGTTATTATTTCGCTCCTTTAGGAGTTTTTAAATCCAGTGCTAGCTGATGGTTTCCTCTGAGTATCCTCAAGTCTCCAGGACTCTCTTAAGTATTCTAGCCAATCTTGTAGTTTGGATGGTATTCATTAGTCCTCTTATTTCTAAGTCCTCTAGTCCCTGTAGCGATATCTTTTGAGACTGTGTACTGAGAAAACCTATTACAATTGGTATCGCTGTCTATTATTCATAGATGATTTGATGTTGAAGCCGGTCTATTTTTCTGCTTAATATTACGAGGGTCATTCAAAAAATTCTAAAACTTACCCATATTTTAAATTTCTTACATAC
>CAUZXS010001645.1:0-27500 GCA_963585895.1 Sepioteuthis lessoniana | reverse complement strand
GCCCTATCAACCCCAGTGGGTTATTTAATGCCAAATCCTATCATTGATACGTATATATATATATATATATATATATATATATATATATATATATAATCTATTCGCAAACAAACCATATATATATATATATATATATATATATATATATGGTTTGTGAGCGAATAGATTTTTGGTTTGGTTTCTTTGTTTAATGGCATATCAACATTTGTTGGTTATTTAATCCCAAAGCTATTCCCGAAGAAGAACAGTAGTGGTAATATTTAATCCATAGCTGGGAGGATAAGGGGGTTCATACCTCTCCCCAGGGTATTTACCCGAAATTGAACGTAATAGCGCGACTGGAGTACGAACTCGCTTACTACGATTCCGCTTTGACCATTACACCACGAGGACAGCCCCAATAGATTTTTGGTTGAATTATTGATAAACAAGTTAGACCTCATTTCGATGCACAGGGATAAATGGTTTCTAGTATTGCTGTTAGTATTCAAGTATAATAGTTCTATTTAAAATTCATTTGTTTGCACGCACATAAAGGCTTTCAAGTATAGTGAATGATTAAATAGTTCTATTTGATAGAACCCTGACGGGAACTCTTACTCTGAGTCAGAGTGGACCTGGAAGTAATGGTAATAAAGGGGTACTTAATCGGCTCTTTAGCCTAGTGGGTAGACTGTTCGCCAATCGTCCGGAAGACCTGGGTTCAATCTCAGGTCGTGTCATACCAAAGACTTAAAAAATTGGGACTTGATACCTCCTTGCTTAACACTCAGCATTATAAGGTACGTATCAAGGGTAAAGTGGAGCAATTCAGGGAAAGGAGTACTGCACTCCCATACATCTCGGTGTAGTAGCAATTAAAAAAGGAGCCTTCTGGTCGCCAGCTTTACTTACTTAGAGTGTTATGTAGTACGTTCAGTTAAGCCATTGAGAGGGGTTTTACCATTATGCAAACATGCAGCCGGCGTATTCTACAGCCGCACCCAGAGATGATGAATCTTTTTTTAATTGAATTTCAATCTTTTTAGGATATTTAATACCAACTCCATCGTTGTTGACGAACAGTAGTGGACCCATTGCTAGGGGAGATTTTGGTGTTTAAGCTTTTACTAAAGCTACTTGTTCGAATATGAAAAATTAGCACAACTGAAGTTCGAACTCGTTTCCTGAGTTTCCACAGTCCATCACGTTAGCCATTACACTATGGGGATTACCTCCTTAAGAGATTAGGGATTATAATTATTAGATACCAGTTAACTGGGACGTGCGTCTTTATATTGCTTGTTATCGTCATTATGCGTCGGCTAGTGTACCCTTTGGCCTTTACGAAAAGATTTCCGTACAGCGTGTATTTACTCGACACGGGCAGCAAATGGCCCAAAGTCAATTTTTTAGCCGAGTCATTTTCGTGTGAATTCAGTTTTCCTTCTCCTCGCTTGGTTGTTCAATCAAGGCTAAAGAACCTAAAATGCCCAACTATTTACTGGTAATTGGGCAGAAAAGGTAAAAATTAATTCTCAAGGAATGTAGAATACTAAAATAAGAAGACGAGACTGTAATTGTAGCGAACGTGATAGACAGCGACATCTTAGATAATGTGTCCAAACTCCAGAGGCTTAATTACGTTTACTCTTTATGTAATAGCTTTGGAAAAAGCCATGAACTCTCTCATTCCTTCTAGCTATGGGTTAAATAGCACCAAAGCTGTTCTTCTACATTGGTAACTTAAGCATTATATAACCCAAGAAGGTTGAGATACCATTAAACAAAGAAAGAAGAAAAAAGCATACTAATAAGGAAACAAAACAATTTTTATTATCATTACCCAACCCATTCTTTGCATTTATATAATCTATTTCCACATCTATTTATTCTCATAATAATAGGTATACATAGGTATATATATATGTATATATATATATATATATACATACATAGGTGTATATATATATATATATCTATATATATAGGTATATATATATATATAGGTGTATATATATATATATATATAGGTGTATATATATATAGGTGGATATATATATATAGGTATATATATATATATATAGGTGTATATATATATATATACATACATAGGTGTATATATACATATATAGGTGTATGTACATATATATATATAGGTGTATATATATATAGGTGTATATATATATATATATAGGTGTATATATATATATAGGTGTATATATATATATATATAGGTGTATATATATATATATATATAGGTGTATATATATATATATATATATATATAGGTGTATATATATATATAGGTGTATATATATATATATATATATAAAGGTGTATATATATATACATATATATATAGGTGTATATATATATACTATCTACATCACATACAAGGTGTACTATATCATATGTATATACTATATAGGCTATATACTATACTACTAGCTCTAGGTATATACTCTACTACCCTAGGTACTATACTATATATATACTATCTACACGGTGTATATACTATACTAGGCTGTCAACGGTTATACTACACACACGACTTATATCACTATACGGACTATACTCTCATACTCTCACTACTACTAAGGTGTATACACTATACTCACACTATATACACTAGGTGTATACTACTCACTACAGCTACTCACTACACTACTACGTGTGTATATATATACTATACTACTATACTTATATACTATACTCACTACTATATACTAAAGCACAGCGGAATCACGACAAATGGACACACACTTCACACACACACAGCACACACCTCCTCGTCCACCCCCCCAGTGCTCCCTCCAATCCCCCGCTCCGACCATCTCCCCTGTCAACCAGAAGAAGATCCGTCCCTACGTGCCTAACCCCCGTAAGTGGTAAGAACCATCCCCACCCACCGTGCCAAACCCCATGAGCCCCCTGGAGATGATCGCCCACCCGTAGGCTATTCTCACACCCCTACGTCATCACCCTTATTATCTTCCTGGTGAAGTTTCATCTGAACCGAAACCGTTTTAACGTCGATTTTCCTTCGCCAATGAATAAATCACTTTTCGATTAATTTATTTTTCAATTTTTCTCCATTTGGTCGGATTCCTCTGCTTTATATATTATATATATACTATACTATATATACACCTATATATATATATATCTATACATATATATATATACCTATGTATATATATATACCTATCTATATATATAATACCCTATGTATATATGTATACATAAATACCTATGTATATAATATATATATATATATATATATATATATAACTATGAATATATATTTATATATACCTAAATATATATATATATATATACACCTTTAAGAAAAACAAAAACTGGTCACATTAGGATTATAAATTCATTTCCATCCTGTTATGGCTATTGATATGAATAATACATATATATATGTATGTGTGTGTGTGTGTGTGTGTGTGTGTGGTGCCCTCGCTCACGTGCGTAAACTTGAAAAAAACTGTATTCCTTTTTAGCGCATACTCCTATAATACACCTATAGTAGAATGATTAATATAATATACAGTCCTATTTGCTGCTGAATTATAATTTTAGGGTTACAAGGAATCCGAAGATAGTTGTACCTGACATGGGGGCTAGTTATTAAATTCTTCTTGCATAGACAGCAGTTACGGAAAATCGACTCTAGTTGCTTCTGACACAGTTCCGGGTAGTTCCAGGTCCACTCAGATCTCAAGTGGTAGTACCTGTTTGGGTTCCCATTTCTTAGTAAAATTGACTGGCTTAAAAGTATGCATATTAGATAGAAAAAAGAAAAAGGAAAAAGAAAAAGAAATACAGAACAAGACTATAAACAAACAACTGCAAAAAGAATTTGAATATAAAGGTGATTCCCTAACCTTTAGGTCTAAAATAACCCGTTACGGATTTATTTTGATACACCGTTAAATTCATCCAATCATTCGACTATAATCATATATGGCACAGTGTTATGCATTCGAGTGTCGTTGCACCGGGAAAGATGCAAATAATTCGACTTCAGTTGCGCAGCAGTTGTAAAAGGGTTAAGTCCGCTCAACTTTTATCATTTCTGTAGAAAAGGATGGAGTTCATCTAGAGGTGGTGGTGGCGGCTGTGGTAGTGGAAGTGGCGCTGAGTAAGATGATTGGAAAGATGAAGAACTTCCTAAATCAGAACTCTCGAATAGCAGACGGCCCAGGAATTGAGGTTGGGATGATGGTGTCTAATCTGACTTGTACAGTGGAATACATATCGTGCTGGAAAGACTCAAGAAAAGCGGCGTTTTGGTGAACGTAGGCAGTTGAATAGTGTCGGACAGTAAATGTGTTCGACATTCCCGATCGGCCCGGCTTCCATTACCCACATCTTTGTGGCTAGACAGCGAAAGACAAGAAACATATCGACCGATCTTCGTGCGAAGACTGCACGCGCGTACGCGTCCTCACACAGTCACGCACATAGTGCCAGCTAGCAAGTTCCCAGAGTGCATTATCAGAGATGCATTTTATCAGGTATTTCGCAAACTGCAAGTCCCATAGTATTACCATTTGATTCATGGCAGTTTTTGTTGGCCATTACGTTTAATGTATCTTCATATTCTCTATACAGAACTCATAATTAACTGGAAATAAATTAATAGATCATCATCATCATCATCATCATGTCCTGCCGCTTGCACAGATATCCTTGACCCTCTCTCGCCACTTTTCCCTATCGTTCATCTCCTCTGGCAGGTCTTCAGGGCTACATCCCGTATCCTCACATAGCTGCTGTATGTATGTTCGAGCTAGTAGTCTTGCTTTTGCTCGGCCATATGTGGGGGTCCATAGGAGTACATCACTTATGAGCTCGTCTCTGCTTCTCCAGCTGTGTCCTGCGTGTCTGGTTCGTCTAGCTTGGATAGTTTTCGTGATGGAAGGCAGGTGGCCGTATAGTTGGTGCTTTGTGGAGTGTTGCTGCCAGGACTTGTTCAATATTGCTCGTAACATTCTTGTGTAATTGCCGTCTAGCTTCTTCTCCAACCGTTTTGTTAGCGTCCAAAGTGGTGCATCCATACAGCAGTATCGACACGGCCGCTGCCTGGAAAAAACTGCGTCTCATTCTATCGTTCTGGTTTGAATTCCATATGATCAATAGCTTATCGATAGCTGTTCATGCGAATGTCTTTTTCTATTGATGAGACACTGCTTCCTAGGTAGATGAATTTGTCTACCAATTTCAGAGTGGTTCCCTCTAGTCTGGAGATGTCGCCTGCTTGAATAAAGCACATATATTCAGAATTGTGTGCATTGACATGGAGGCCAATGCTTGCGGCGGCTCGTTCCAAACTGTGCAGTAGTGTTTCGGCTTGGTTGGGCGTATTTGCCAGTATCGCTATGTCATCGGCGTAGTCGGCGTCGGTAATTGTTTCTGCGCGGTAACTTATGCTTCTTTTTGTGTCAGCTCGAAGCTGTTTTCTCTGATTTTATCGATCAATGTTCTAAGCATGTACTCTAGGGAGATGATAAAGAGGTATGGGGCTAGCGTGTCCCCTTGTACTACTTCTGCTACAATGTTAAAGCAAGAAAATAGCTTGTTATAATAATCTCCCTTTGGAAAAATTCATTATCGAATTAAACGTGGTTTAGACGTCTACTAGTTGGGTATTTTTGTTATTCTTTAATATTTCATGATGTTGCTCTAAGAATAATCCAGCTACAGTGTACAGGGTGGAACGATAAAATTGTCGTCCTTTATTTTAAAACTTTTATTGAAAAAATCAATTCAGGTAACTTGATTATGTAGTAGAGCTGACATCTATTCAATGTAGCCGCCTTCAGCCTCAATCACCGCCTCGATACGGATCCGGAACTGGGAGCATGTCTTTTCCACAAGCACCGGCGGGAGCTCGGCGAATACTCGGTAGATGGCGGCGATCAGGCTGGCTTTGGTGTTGTGGGAGGTCATGTTGGTGATGTTCTCGACGTATGACCAAACGAAGTAGTCCAGCGGGTTCAGCTCGGTGGAGGAGCGGGGCCAGTGAGAGAAGGGTACAAAGTTGTAGCACTCCTTCTGAAGTCAATCCTGGGTCTCTTTGGACTTATGGGCCAGCGCCGAGTCCTGCTGCCACACCCAGGGTCTGCCACCGGCTACGTGATTGCACCAGAGGATCACCACACTCTTCAGCACATCCAGGTACACTTTGGTGTTGACTTTCAAGCCGACTTCGAAGATTTGATGTGGCCCTCACTTGAAACCACACCAAAGACCATAACCGTAGCCGGAAACTTTGTTGAGCTGTTCTCTCAAGCGTTGAACCATCCGGATTTACATTTTGAGGGTGCTGGCAATGGTCCTGTTGTCATAAGTGGGATCGGTAGAGACCATGCGTTGTACAGCGGCGCATCTCCGATCTCGCTCGTTGAACATTGTGTCACTTTCAGACATGATAGAAGGCTCCTATCACTCTTGGAATTTGTACACAACTGGCCAATAAGCAGATGGTCTGCAATAGAGAAAAAGAAAACCGGTTTTCATTAAACGGATATGAAATCATGTCGTCTTTTCTAGGGCGACAATTTTATCGTTCCACCCCGTACTATTCTCGTTGTATTACAGAAAAATTGAAAACTTGCCAAAAATCAGATCATTATTGTATTGATCCACATTATTTGATATTTTTTAATACTTTATAGAAAAACAATAATCAGGACTCACCTATAGAAGTCAAAAGTAACATGGCTGCCTCCTGAGGTATTTGTGGTATTTGTTGCACGCCCCACCTAACGGGCAAGTGTGGCACAAGGCCTTTTTTAGGTGGGTCCTGGCGCAGGGCCGGAGCCCACACGCGCCCGGCATTCCCAAAAATGCCTACGGCCCCTTCGGTATTCCCCTTATTAGGGGCGGTTCAGGCGCCAGGCGATTACCCCCCCCCCAAGGGGGTAAAAGCCTGAGAGGAAGGCCCCCTGAGGCCGAAGGAAATCTCCAAGTACCGAGACACACTCGGCCAGATCCGTGCCGCAGATAACACTGCCGGCCGAAGTGCTACCCAGCAACTGAAGAGGTTCAGACCGAGATTGATCTACCTCATTTCACCTCTTTTATGGGAGAGTGCTTGTGCAGCATTTGGATTGGTCCACTTTACTTAGATGGACCCACCCAACACGTTTGCATGAGGGATATCTATTCACCGACATATTCTTAGCAAATGGTCCGTCCAATCTTTTGCTGGTTGTGAGCTGACCAATATTCTAGATACTTGTGCGTAATCGGCCTTCGGGTCATTGACTTTGTGTCAAGCCTTGTCTGATGGGACACATTGGCAAATATCGACCTTGTGTCAAGTCCTGTCTGGTGGGAGGCTGTGGCAAATAACATACTTGTGCGTTTATCACACCAGTTTTTTCGAGGTTTTTTCGCTGGAGTTTGAGTGACAGCAAGTCTCCGCAGATATCCATGACTTTTCTAAGTATTTTTTTTTATCGCCAGTGTCCTTAGTTTCTTTTTCCTAACCTTTGAGTATCGTTAGAAGTAAACCAACTATAATCAATGTCCCCTCTCACTTTTATGTTTCATTGCTGTCTACTTTTCCGCTTTATTTTATTTTGACTCGTCGAATTTTCCAAACTACATTGATAGGATTACCCCAGGAAAAGGTAAGCGGCCCTTCCCTGATATAGCGGTGTGTCTTCTTTTTGTACCTACGTATCGTTTCCCCTATGTTTTAGCCAAAGGTTAAAATTGAACTTATAAGAATTTAGAGCTTCCCCTTACTTCTTCTACACCCTGCCCTTGTTAAAAAGCAACCACAAGGATTGATGTACTCATTTTTAAACTTCTTGGGACCTAAGCCCCTGAACTTAATAAACCGTTCATCGTTTGAAAGTGGTTTCTATACCGGTAAACCAGTGATACAGTGTGGGAGAAGATAAAAGTACCACCAGATGGAAAAGCCAGAATAAAAAGAATGTGTATTTTTCTCCTTATGTCGAAGAACCTTTAAACTCAAAGGTAATAAAAATTTTCGTACCTGAACAAAGAATTCGTAAGTGTTTTTCGTGTTTCGGGATTCCTATGTTTTATGTATATATGTTATGAACATTCTATGTACGTTTCACATATCCGGATATCTGGCTATGTTACAATCAAGTCAGTGACGAAACAAAAAAGTATCAACCCCACGAAAAAGCGAAAAAAATAAAATAAATAAATAAAAGAATAAATAAATAAATAAATTAACCCCAAAAAACGAAAAAAAAAAAAGCGCAACAAATTCATGGCATATATTTATATTTACGAGGGACATTCAAAAAGTTCTAAGACTTCCCCAGATTTTGTCGCATATTCCTCACATTCATAGAGGATTAATCGGGCACAGAAATTAAGACAGAAAGTTAGATTGTTTTTCTTTTCCCTATTTTTCTAAGAAATTAGAGTGCGTCACCACAGCAAATGTGTTCTGCAATGACTCTTTCCGGACGAAGCTTTGAACTTTTGAAACGACCCTTGTAGACTTGAAGCTGTAGAGAAAGAGTCGCAGACTGCGAGGACAGAAAAACAGGATAAACCCCCCGCCTCACACATCCACACACATATATGTATACAGACATGTATGTGTATGTATACCGTCAGTAATTTGTTAACAGTGGAGTTTTCTTGACGTTGTGGCCAACGTGTTGAACTGTGACATCGTAATAAACGGGTTCGAACTTCAGACGTGCTATTACGTTTATTTTCGAAATAATACTCTTTGGAAAGGCATGAACCCCGTTATCCTTATCTATGGTTTTAATAGTAACACAACTGTTTTTTTGGTATTGAATAACCTTGGAAGGTTGATATGCCATAAAAAAACTTATTAATAAATCATTATGGTTAAGATAGGTTTTAAATCTTTGGTTCTTTGATTTAGTACAAGCAGCCATTACAATGCTATTTTTAGTTTGGTTTAGTTTGGTTTTATGGCATATCAACCCTTTTGGGTTATTTAATACCAAATACTCTTTATAAATATATATTAAATATATATATGATTCACTTACATTGGGTTTTATAGTATATCAACCATTGTTAGTGATTTATCGCTAAATCCATTTTTATACATGGAAACAGTTCTATTTGAAACATTTCAGTTCAGCCTAAGTACAGATTTTGTGTGCACACATTAAAATATCAAGACAGTTCTATTTCAAACAATTCAGTTTTGCATAAGTACACAATTTAGTTCTATTTGTCCCATAGATAAGACTCTATCTGTCGCAACCACTCCTGGCCAGAGTGGACCTGGGTAGAATGGCAATGAAGGAATACTCCGTATTCCCCAAAGCTCCAGCATTACTGGAACCTCTCTATCAGATTGTTTAATGTCAATATCAGGACACACATTGGGGGAGTCTTACCCCACTGCAGAAATGCAGTCGATGCATTCTACTGCCCAGCCGACTGGGCAATATATATAGTTTTAAATGATCCCCTTTTCAAGTAATTATCATGCTCACATTTACTTAACTTTTATAGGGGAAGTATCCGTGGCGTGTTGGTCTGTGGCCTCAAATTAATCAAGTTCGAATCCCAATCATGTCGGACTAATACTCTCAAGAAAAAATAAACACTTTTATCCCTCATCTATGGGTTAAATGTTGTCACTGCAGTTACACAAGGATGAATTTAGCATTAAATAACCCATGTAGGTTAATATGCCATTAAATCAAAACATCAAGTCTTAACTTTTATGATCAGATCAATAAGTCTGTAGCTTTTACGATGAAAAAAAATCTCATGGCTTCTTAGTGTTTTTGACATGTATGTATGTATGTATGTATGTATGTATGTTGTATCAAGCAAAAAGGAAAAATATATTTTAAATCCAAAAAACGTTTATATTCCTATCCCTCTGGTCTTCAATTATATATTTTGTAAAAAGCTTATCACCTAAACTATATAAATCCTAACATTGATAAAGTTTTTTCTTATCTAACTTTTGATTCAGTTTATATGTTTTACCCTCCAACAATTTAGATAAAGACTGGAAGTATAGACTTTTAAAAAAATATATATTTAATTTTTTAATTTACTTTTTCATAGTGAAAATATTTTCGTTTACAGATAAGTAGGCAATAATATGATACTCAGTATGGAAAAACACACAGCTTTTTGGGGTCACTTTTCTTCTTCTTCTTCTTCTTCTTCTTCTTATTATTATTATTATTATTATTATTATTATTATTATTATTCCGGTGTGAAAAACTCTCAAATAATCAATTGCCCAGTCGGCTGGGGCTGTAGAATACACTGACTGCACCTCTGCAGAGGGGTAAGACCCCCCACCAACGAGTGTCCTGGATATAACACTAAACAATCTGATGGTGAGGTTACAGCAATGCTGGAACTTTGGGGAATGCGGAGTACCCGTTTATTGCCATCGCTCCCAGGTCCACTCTGGCCCGGAGTGGTTGCACCTGATAGTGCCCTATCTATGGGTTAAATAGAACTAACAGCATACTTATGCTAAACTGAATTGTTTGAGTAAACTGAATAGCTTGAAATAGAAATGTTTTTGACAATTAAACCGTACTTACATTTTAAACTGCGTGCTAATTCTTAACTGAATTATTTTAAATAGAACTGTTTTTCGACATTAAAACTGTATTTACACTTAACTGAATTGTTACATATAACTGCTTGAATAGTTTGAAATGGAAATGTTTTTGACAATTAAACTGTGTACTTATGCTAAACTGAATTGTTTAAAATAGAACAGATTATTTACATAAAAATGGGTTTGGCGTTAAATTAGTAACAAAGGTTGATATGCAATAAAACCCAACAAACCCAAACCCACTCAAATGTGCAAAATAATAACTTTGGCTCATTTGAGAGTTTATCACACCAGAATTAGCTGATGGTCTTTCACTGGAATCTGAGTGACAGCACGTCTCTCCTAGTTTCCAGGACTCTTCTCAGTATCCTGGCCGTTCTCAATAATGTAATAGTTTGGATGGTCACCACTTGTCCTCTCTTTTCCAAGTCCTCCAGTCCCTTTAATAATACTTTAGTTACTGTACCGAAAGAACAAATCACAATTAGTATAATTGTTACCTATTATTATGAGAAGTTTTCGCATCAGCCTTAGCTGATGGTCTTTCCCTGGAGTTTGAGTGACAGCAAGTCTCCTCAAGTCTCTAGGATTCTCTTTTCAGTATTCTGGCCGTTCCCAACAATGCTGTATTTTGGATGGTCTCCACTCATCCTCCAACTTTCAAATCCTCCAGGGCCTTTAATAGTCCATTAGTTACTGTACCGAATGCACGAATCACAATTGATATAATCATCACCTTCATGTTCCATATTTTTTTAATTCTCAAGCAAGGTCGAAGTACTTATCCTTCTTTTCACATTCTTTCAGTTTTATTCTGTGGCCAGCCGGGACATCAAAATCTACAATTTTGCAAGTTCTCCGTTTTTTGTTGATTATTATAAGGTCTGGTCTTCTGGACGAGATTAGGTGATCTGTGTGTATGTCAAAGTCCCATAGGAGTTTGTGTGTGTCATTCTCAAGGACAGCTGCTGAGTTGTGCATATACCATTTGTTCGTATGGTCAAATCTAAATTTCTTGCACAACTCCTAGTTGATCACCTTTATTATTAATATTAGAGTTTTTCACATCAGCGTTAGCTGATGGTCTTTCACAGCGTCTTATGTATTCTTGCCTTGATATAGTTGTTCCTGGTTGCGATATTCTGTGCTGCTTTCAGAAAAGATTCTGTTTCTCTCTTAAGGTTTTCTTTTCTTAGCTATGTTCAATTTTTCTCGAGTAAGATTTCGTTTTTTGTTGTTGTTTTTTTTGTCGCTTGAAACAACCGTACAGTTGTTTTTTGCTTCTGTCTTTGATTTCTAGTTAATTCTGTTTGGAATTTTTTCACACAAGATAGATTTTTTTTCAATGGAATAGGAGAGACATCATGTCTTCTCTGTAACGTTCCGCCCTCTCGCCCCAAAACACGTTAACTTTCTTCTAACCATGTCACTTCTTGGCCGCCCGGTGATCAACTAGTGGTTCGAGTGGGGTAACGCACATTTCTTGCCGCCACAAGAATACGATCGGGGGGACAGGAGAAAATAAAACAGACGAACAAACACGAACAAAGCTTGGGGTTAACCAAGAGCAGAAGGAGGAGGATGCAACACTACATGTATGTGCAGACTAACGCTAACGTGGGTTACTAGCGAAAATTCCACAAGCATCTCGAATGCAGACATCTTGAGTCGATCTTCTTCGCCGTGGCTGGGCCCACTCTCCTCTGCTACTGTCTCCGGAGTCCGTTGTTGACTGCCCCTGTCCGTGGTTCCACGCCAACTCTTCTGCTGACTCGCCTCTCTGCTGCCCCGTCGCCAACTGCCTGCCAGCTCCTTTTGTCCAGCCAACTCTCTCTCGCGTCCCCTTACCACTTCCGGATACGGCGAGATTTCAGGTCCAAAAATCCTTTGTCTGGTTTCGCGCCGAAACAGAGAAAGGAATCGTCTGCTCGGGCCACCCATATAGTGCTACACTCTGTTTTCCACAATTTTTCTAAATATTGTAGCTGATTTTCACCATGTCAGTCGAGATGTTCACGATTCTTCCGATCTCTAGTTTTCCCAGTATATTTGGGAGCTGCTCCATCGGCAAGAACTTTAGGGGCTGTTGTAAGAGTGAGGTATCATCGTCATTTCATGTTCCCAGTTTGTTCAACTCTCAGGCAAGATCATTGTATTTGTCTCCTTTCTATTTTCTTATTTTGACCCCGCTATTGTTTTTAAAGTAAGTTTTCTTGAATGAGGTTTTTCTAAAACTAATTTTGATAAAAGCTTTTTTCTGTTTAAAGAATGTACAAAGTTCTACTATTTATAAAAATTTCAAAGTCCTCTGCAATGATTTTAACGGTATGTCAAGCTGTCTAGGGTTATCTTACGCCAAAAAATATTGAATGGCGTTCTTGCACAGACAGCGTTTATTGTTCCGTAATATTAACAATTTTATGTCGTTTCAGGAGGGCTTTTTTTAGCTCAAGTTTCTTAGGAATAAAAATAATTTTTTAAATTGATGTATTTTACCGCTGTATGGGGCCCTGAAAGATAATATCACTCCAGGTCAGAATGGACGAAGGGGTACTTCACACTTTCTGAGGCCCTAGAACTGCAGCTTCAACATCAGATGAAGTTTAATGTCACACACAGGACACTATTTTTTGAGGAGTAATGGTATTACCCCTCTGCATAGGATAGAGTTAGCATATTCTAAGCCGAGGAAGTCTCCGTACCGTAATGACGAAAGTGTTTGACTGCGATCTCGAAGTTAGAGAGTTCGAACTCTAGTCATGTGCTTGTATTCACTTTTGAACTAAGCCCTTGAATAGTATCGCTATTGTTTTTCTAAAAGGATGGCTTTCGTATTAAAATAACCACCGAAAGTTTATATGCCATATAAACTAAACCTAATGCAACGAAAGCAAATTATTGTTAGCCTTGGAGAAGGCGAAATAGGTTTTTCGTTTATATATATATATATATATATATATAATTAAATTACCATGACCAGAAAATCCGGCAAACACCCACATACGACATACGGGAACACTGAACAGCTGTTTCGACCTTATTTGGTATCATCATGCACTGCTGATGAGACCCTAAAAGGTCAAAACTGCTGTTCAGTGATCCGTTTGTCGTATGTGGGTGTTTGCCGGATATTCTGGTCATGGTAATTTGATTAAATATAATATCAATTCGTCTAATCATATATATATATATATATATATAAGTTGGCCGACCGTAGTCGAGGGCGACCCGAAGGCTCCCTTTTATATATCTACTCCAAGGGAGAGCGCTAGTTCCTTCCCTAGATTGCTCCAGTAACCTTTGATTCATGCCTTATAATGCAGTGTTACACAAGGAGGCATCAAGTACCATTTTTGAGTTATTGGTATGACTAGACCTGGGAATGAACCCCGGTCGCCCAGACCATTGGCAAACATTACCCACTATGCCAATAGGCCGTGATATACGTGGTGCTTTCAATAGGTTTCCAGACATTTTTCGTACGGGCATTTAAAATTGTCGTAGACTCTTGAAAATTCGGTATGTTATTGCTATACATCATATGAGATGGCTGACCAATTTTTATGATTTCAGGTTCAAATGAACAGTTTCAGCAGGAATTGGAATACCCCCACCCGCTAAAGCCTGATTGTCACAACAAGTGAATTTCAAAAATGCAATCTGGACGTGAGGACACGTTAGAAGAACGATATGCAATAAAATTCTGTTTTAAACTTGGAAAAAATGCCGCCACTGAAACGTATAGAATGCTTCAGACTGCTTTTAAAGCGTCTTGCATGAATCGAGTATCAGTTTTTTAAGTGGCATAAGAGATTCAAAGAAGGCAGGGAGTCTGTAAGGGATGATGAGAGGTGTGGGAGGGGTAAGGAAGTCAAACACCAGAGTTGATTGGCCAAAGGGTTAGGGTTAGGGTTAGAGTTACTATGATGAAGTTTTAAGGGAGTTCAGGAAGAGATTCCTTGGGAAGAGGCCAGCACTCTTCAAATCGGGTCAGTGGCATTTCCTCCAGGACAATACACCAGTCCACAACTCCATACTTGTCACAGACTATTTGCCCAAGATGGCCATCAAGACTGTTCCTCACCCTCCCTATAGTCCATACATTGCTTCCTGTGACTTTTGGTTATTCCCTAAGCTCAGAGGCTGTCGTTATGAGACAATTGAGTTGATGGAAGAGGCTGTGACGAAGGTCATTGATACGCTCACACAATAGGACTTCGAGGGGGCCTTCGAGAAGTTGTTGGAACGGTACAACAAGTGCATTGCAGCTGGCGGAGATTACTTCGAAGGGGACTAGAGTTTCATTTCTGTACTATCAATAAAAGTGCCAAGATAAAAAAAATCTGGAAACTTATTTAATTATCCTCGCATATATATATATATATATATATATAGTGCTAATACCCTTGGAAAGGTATGAATTTAACAATTCCTCCTCCAGATTTGGGTAAATATTAGGGTCGACTGAACTACTTAAGCTTGCTAAGATGACTGTTTAAAAGAAGGAAAACTGTTTAACTCCCTGCAAAAATTGGTCTTATGTTGCATTCTGCTCTTCCCTGAGGGGTGGAGGGAACACGCTCATACACACACCCACACACACACACTCACACATAAACATATATATATATAATTTTTTTAAGTGTAACAGACAAACAATAGAATAATTCGTTTTTTTTTACAATACTGTACACTAGTAAAAAAAATATCATCACGAAGATTTCGACGCCAATAAATTCAGATATAGTGGTTGAAACGTTGTGATAAACACAGGAAAAAGGTTTGAAATTTATAATAGTAAGAAACACTTTGTCTTGTGAAGTTAGATTAAAAAGAGAAAAAAATACACGAAACCTGAAAGAACAACAGGAGACAGCGAAGATGAAGAAAGAAGAATGTAACTTAAAGATTGGGCAGACACTAAAAAGCATTAGGTTGTGTTCTGTCAAATATGATCACGGTATGAGTCTAGCTCTAATTATATATGTCCAGGGAATTTATTCTCCCGTCGCGAACTGGGTAAGGCCGATTGATATATTCGGTCAATGATGATAGGCTGAAAGTGGATAAATAATCTAGTCAACAACAACTATAAAAATGAGTCAAAAGATTTAAAAAGATGGATACATAGCGTGCACTAAGGAAGTAATCAGGAAAAGCCTGCGGTTCTTTCAAATCTGATTCCAAAATGCCTCTCTACAATTAATAGACCTTATCAAGTCAAATATAACATGACCAAACACACACATATACATATATATATAATGAATGGAGGTGGTGTAATGGTTATCGTCGCTGGAAATGGACACGGCGACACGAGTTCAAATGCTGGACGAGACTGATTGAATTTCACATAACACTAATACCCTTGGGAAAGGTATGAATCCAATTACTCTCCCTCCAGCTATGGGTAAATAGTAGGGCAGACTTGGGTCTTCAACCTTGGTGAGGCAGCTAGTCTAAGAGAAGGAAAACTCTGAATTCAAACCTGTTAAACTCCGCTTAAAAATTGACCTTGTGTCATATCCCGCCCGAGCGGAGGGGTTGGATAAATATGATATATATATATATATATATATATATAATGACAACTGTTGCTTTGCAGAACAAGGCTATCTCCTTTATTCAATCGAAAATACCAGTGGGAGTGCGTGTGATTCTTATGGCTCAGTGCATCTTTGGGAGCCCTATTGTATTATTGATATGACAAAACTTCATGCTTTTTCACTGAAATAACACGAGTTCCCTAATGGCTGCTGCTGAAAGACTTTTGTAAAGCAAATATTCGATTGATTGCTGTGATGAAATCTTATATGACTAACAAGTCCAGATTTAGACAAACACGACTACAGATGGGACTAACACATTTAGACTATACAGTTTTTGTTGGTTAGGTTTTACGGTATACCAACCAATGTAGGTTATTTAAAGCCAAATCTTGTTTATTCATATATTTCAGATATAAATTTGTAAACATGAGTCAACAAAGTTAAATTGTTCTAACTATTGCTATGCATTGCTAACAATTCAATTAAAAATCAGTCATTTCTTTGCACAAAGTCAAAATATCAAAGAGTTCTATTCCAAACAACTCAATTTAGCATTTGTTATTTGTTTGCACACAATTTAAATGTCAATCATTTCTATTTGACCAATGGAAAGGACCCTGTTAGATGCTGCCACTCGAGGGGGCCAGAGTGATTGCAACGAAGATGTACTCTGCATTCCCCAAAGCTCCAGCATTACTGGAGCCTCAGCATCAGATTGTTCAATGTCATATGCAGGACACTAATTGGTGGAGGGTGGTTATAAACCCTCTGCCGAGAGGTTGTCAGTGTATTCTACAGCCCGAGCCGACTGGTCAACGTTTAAAGAGTCGGAGACTGGGGTGAAGTCCTGGTTTCGAAGATATCGTTTTATACTGCGGTGTTCGATTCACCGTGCTTCAGACAGTTTTCAGCTTTCGTACATCAATTTCTTTCGTGTTGATCAATCCAGGGAAAAGAGTAGCATCCTCCCTACACCGCAGCTATTGAAAACGGAGCCTTCTGGTTGCCCTCGACTACGGTCGCAAACTTTACTTTTATATACATATACATATATATATATATATATATATATAGTTAAGCAGCAGTCTTTCATACCGTCATTTGTATCCAGTCTCAATGATATACGGAGTACTCTGCTCTTGTCTTTGGCGACATACTTTATATACTTCTTGCTTTATATATTAGACTTATCATCATCATCATGTCGCGCAGTCAGTACGGATATTCCTGACTCTCTCTCGCTACCACTCCCTATCGTCCATCGCTTCTGGCAGGGCTGCATCCCGTATCGGCGCAGAACTGCTGTATGTAGGTTCGAGCGGGCCGTCCTGCTTTTGCTCGTCCATGTGAAGGGGTCCACTGGAGTTCATCACTGATGAGCTCGTCCCTACTTCTCCAGCAGTGTCCTGCATGTCTGGTTCGTCTAATGTTTATAGCTTTTGTGATTAGTCCACCTATTCCAACCTGAAACCAAAGACACTTATAAGGAAACTTGAAAGGATCTTAATAAAGTTATATAGACAAAATGTGTTTTTATTATTTAATAAAACATGCTTAAATGAAAGACTGCTGCCTAACTATATATATGTGTGTGTGTGTGTGTGCGTATAAAAGTAAAGTTGGCGACAGTAGTCGAGGGCAACCGGAAAGTTCCCTTTTAAATAGCTGCGGTGTAGGGAGGGCACTACTCTTTTCCTTGGATTCCTCCACTTTACCCTTGATACGAACCTTGTATTGCTGAGTGTTAAGTAAGGAGGTATCAAGTACTATTTTAAAAGTCTTTGGTATGACGTGACCTGGGATTGAACCCAGGTCTCCCTGACCATTGGCGAACACAATATATATATATATATATATATATATATATATATATCACACGCTTGTACAACTCTTATGCCACTCACTGAATTCAACATTGCTACATCCCTGTGACAAGCCAGATACCTTAATACTATACAAACAGCAAGTTTTCATTTCAAATTCCTTCGCTTTGACTTTTCCCATCAAAGGATTCGTACAAATCACCTGTGGTTTGATGGTAAAGCTTTCTTCTCCAGGTTTGATTTTGAAGTTGACTTCTTCTAGAAGGGTTACCTTCATTACAGTTTGATCGTTTGACTGGGGCCGCTTATACAACAAAATACTTTGTCAGAGCTTCATATAGTCGATCTTCAGATGAACACGTCAACAGTCTCTTATATCTATCTATCTACCTATCTATCTATCTCATTCTGTTTATCTATCTATCTATCTATCACCCTAAAATACTGTTTATACCCAGTATATTCTTGTTGGTTTTAAACTGGTGGGCAAAACGTCATTTCTGTTTTTGAACTTTCTCAACAACAGTTAGTACTTCCGGTAAAATGAGTGTTATGGTCAAGGGGAGGTTTAAATAATAACATGACTCGGAAATAAGTGATAAGAAATATACCAAAGGAAAATAGTACATACACGAACGATACCTTGGAGAAACCCTTCCTCAGCTTAACAATCAGGATTTTTACAGCTCTTGGTAACGGCTCACTGAAAGTGAGACTGAGACTGAACCGAGACTGCGCAGAAGAGAGCTCAGTTGGTATATGTCACATGGGGACGAGTCCATCTATAGGGGACACCCCAACAATGACCTCATCAGAGATAAAGACTGAAAGGATTTAAGATTGTTTGCAATTGTCCTCAAATATTCAATTAAGTTGAACATTCTGCCAGGAAGATCTAACTTTTGGATTTTGCCACTACAGGAAATCTACGGACTAGGATTACCAACACTAGATTCTGTGAACTACGGATCAAAATTTCAACTAGAATTGTATCAATCCTTCTTACGAGGTATCTAATCCCTCTGCAGAGAATACAGTCAACGTATCATAAACCACGTCGGCTGACTTAAGTATTCAAGATATTATTGCATTAAACTGCATCAGGTGAAGAGGCTCCAGTTCTCAAATCAGGGATACGGTAGCGTAACCCTTCTTTGCAATTACGCCCAGGTTCACTGTGATCTTGAGTACTTGTTAGATTCCAATATATGGATCTAATAATGTTGTTTAAAAATTATTAGCCTTGGACGGGAATGCTTGAATCCATTTAGTTATGTGTAAATTATTTGTATTAGGAATAATTCCTATCGTTACGCAATATGCAATGAAATCATTTTGCTCATTAAACAGAAATTGATATTTTCGATCATATAATTTTAAATAATTAGACAATAAAAATCATCATGTGTTCCTTGATTAAATGCATCATTTTTAAATCAACACTATGTTATAAAAGTATATAAAATCGTTATTATGTTCTAAAAGAATTGAAATTGGCCATTATTTCACAGAAAACTTTCGCGCTGCGAATAATGGAATTTGGAAATTAACTTATTGTTTCCCTTAGAAAACAGGAAAATGTCTACATTTCTATCATCATAAATTCTGAATAAAACAACGTATGAATCAAAATTTAAATGTGTTTATTCTTAAGTTAGACAGAATTATCAAAAATGTTTTCAAATTATATGTTTTTCGTGACTTGAGACTGTAACGTAAATCACTTTCAGCAATTTGCCCCGAAAATATCATCTCCCATAATAGTTTGAAAATTATATTACCAAGTGAGAAAACTGAAGTTGAAAGAGAAAAAATTATGTCCTAATCTATCTATCTATCTAATGTCTTTATCTATCTGTGTGTCTCTCTGCCACATGGTATTCTTATCTCTCTATCTATCTATCTCACTTTCTTTCGGCGACACGAGTTCAAATCTTGGACGAGACTGATTGCATTTCACATAGCACTAATACCCTTGGGAAAGGTGTGAATCCAATTATTCTCCCTTCAGCTATGGGTAAATAGTAGGGAAGACTAGGTTCTTCAGCCTTGGTGGGGCAACTAGTCTAGGAGAAGGAAAACTCTAAATTCAAACCTGTTAAACTCCGCTTAAAAATTGACCTTGTGTCATATCCTGCCCGAGCGGAGGGGTTGGTAAATAGTATCTATCTCACTTACTTGTTATCTATCTATCTATCTATATATCGAATGTCTCTATCTATCTGTGTGTCTCTCTGTCTCATGGTATCCTTATCTATATATATATCTATCTATCTCATGTCTTTATCTAACTGTGTGTCTCTCTGTCTGTCTCATGGTATCCTTATCTATCTATCTATTTCCAAAAATAAGTTATATTTTTAAAAATAGTATCCCTTTAATTATCGCTAACTGAAATCAATACGTTGCTTTTGTTTTAGTTTTAGTTTGTTTTTTTTTTCTACAAGGCTTTAGGTTCAACGATACATTTTGAATATTAGTATTTTTTCTTCTAACCGTGCATTTTGAAGATACGTCGTGTTCAACTTGAGCGATAACTTCTGGACTCTATTCTTAAAGTTAAGTCTTTAACCTTTAAACGGCTCTGCGTCGACAACTCTGAATTTTCATCGTTTTGTCTTTCGATAACTAGAAAACAGCAGCATTTCTACTGTCTCAGCATCGGCAAGGGAGTTAGCATGAAACTTAAAGAGCTTCAGGCAGGATATTGCTTCTGAAAGTTTCAAGTCAAATCCCTCGGAGACCAACTACTTGACAAATCACTCAAACCGCCCAAGAAAAATCGTCTTTTCTATTTTTAAGCCTTTATTGCTTTTCTCGCTACAAAGTGCAGCAGGTTTTAATCAGTTTCAAAAGCAGGCATTTAAACGCGCCACAATTTTATCGATACAGGTGATCGAAGAAGACTTGTCTATTTTTCGTCTCCATGACTGGCCAATTCTATCTATCTATCTATCTATCTATCTATCTCATTTTGTTGTTATCTATCTATCTATCTATCTATCTGTGTGTCTTTCTGTCTCATGGTACCCTTATCTATCTATCTATCTATCTATCTATCTATCTATCTATCTATCTAATTCAGTTGTCATCTAAGATAGTCAGTATCTATCTATCTATCTCACTTTGTTGTTATCTATCTATCTATCTATCTTATTCAATTGTCATCTGAGATAGTATCTATCTATCCATCCATCTATCTATCTATCTCATTTTGTTGTTATCTATCTATCTATCTATCTATCTATCTGTGTGTCTTTCTGTTTCATGGTACCCTTATCTATCTATCTATCTATCTATCTAATTCAGTTGTCATCTAAGATAGTCAGTATCTATCTATCTATCTCACTTTGTTGTTATCTATCTATCTATCTATCTTATTCAATTGTCATCTGAGATAGTATCTATCTATCCATCCATCTATCTATCTCATTTTGTTGTTTTCTATCTATCTATCTATCTATCTATCTATCTAATGTCTCTATCTATCTGTGTGTCTTTCTGTCTCATGGTACCTTTATCCATCTATCTATCTATCTATCTTATTCAATTGTCATCTAAGATAGTCAGTATCTATCTATCTATCTATCTATCTATCTATCTATCTATCTATCTCACTTTGTTGTTATCTATCTATCTATCTATCTATCTTATTCAATTGTCATCTGAGATAGTATCTATTTATCCATTCATCTATCTATCTATCTCATTTTGTTGTTATCTATCTATCTATCTATCTATCTATCTATCTATCTATCTATCTACCTGATGTCTCTATCTATCTGTGTGTCTTTCTGTCTTATGGTACCTTTATCCATCTATCTATCTATCTTATTCAATTGTCATCTAAGATAGTCAGTATCTATCTATCTATCTATCTATCTATCTATCTATCTATCTCACTTTGTTGTTATCTATCTATCTATCTATCTATCTATCTATCTTATTCAATTGTCATCTGAGATAGTATCTATCTATCCATCCATCTATCTATCTATCTCATTTTGTTGTTATCTATCTATCTATCTATCTATCTATCTATCTATCTAATGTCTTTATCTATCTGTGTGTCTTTCTGTCTCATGGTACCTTTATCCATCTATCTATCTATCTATCTATCTATCTAATTCAGTTGTCATCTAAGATAGTCAGTATCTATCTATCTATCTATCTATCTCACTTTGTTGTTATCTATCTATCTATCTATCTATCTATCTATCTTATTCAATTGTCATCTGAGATAGTATCTATCTATCCATCCATCTATTTATCTATCTATCTCATTTTGTTGTTATCTATGTATCTATCTATCTATCTATCTATCTATCTATCTAATGTCTCTATCTATCTGTGTGTCTTTCTGTCTCATGGTACCTTTATCCATCTATCTATCTATCTTATTCAATTGTCATCTAAGATAGTCTGTATCTATCTATCTATCTATCTCACTTTGTTGTTATCTATCTATCTATCTATCTATCATGCAAACTAGATTACTAGCTAGGTCCCTTCTCCTCTGTTTATCTACACATCTACCTCGGTTCGCAACTCCCTATCTATATCACCACAACTTGAGGTCAGAATGGACTGGCGGCCAGTGGCAGTTAAGAGGTTCTCCACATCTGAAAAGCTCCAAAGCTGAAGCCTGACTCTTAAATAGTTTAGTGTCATAATTAGGACACTCGTCGGGAAAGAGTCTTATCCCTTTGCAGAGATGCAGAGTGGGGGGATTCCACTACCTCAGCCGGCTGGGATGAGATCGTTTCATTCAGAAATGAGAAGACGTTTACATCCAATCTTTTATTCTCTATTTTATCCTATCAGTTGTCACACTATTCAAACTGATTTAAACAATTGTCCCCAAAGTGAAAAAAACATTAATGTCAAATAAATATTATTTATTGATAATGACTTTTAAGGGCAGTTGAACGCTTGGCTATCATTGCAGCATTGTTAATTCACGTGATTAAAATCGGAGTGTTGGATTTCAACTTTAAATTAATTATTTTTATCGTTAAGGGTTTTTGGACTATTGTCTTCATCTTTAATGTTATTTCCACAACATTTCGGTCGATATGTCCTCTGGCCTCCGGCAGGTCTTCAGGACTACATCTCGTATCCTCACATAGCTGCTATATATATGTTCGAGCTGGTCGTCCTGCTTTTGCTCGGCCATATGTGGGGGTCCATCGGAGTACATCACTTATGAGCTCGTCCCTGCTTCTCCAGCAGTGTCCTGCATGTCTGGTTCGTCTAACTTGGATAGTTTTCGTGATGGAAGGCAGGTGGCCGTATAGTCGGTGTCTTGTCGGGTGTTGCCGTCAGGACTTGTTCAATATTGCTCGCAGCATTCTTGTGTAATTGCCGTCTAGCTACTTCTCCAGCCGTTTAGTTAGCGTCCATATAGTGTATCTATACAGCAGTATCGATAAGACCGCTGCCTGGAAGAAACTGCGTTTCATTTTATCGGTTAGGTCTGATTTCCATATGATCGATAGCTGTCCATGCCTTTGTTAGCCGCGTCTCGATGTCCTTTTCGCTTGATGAGACGCTGCTTCCTAGGTAAGTGAATTTGTCTACTAGTTTAAAAGGGGTTCCGTCTAGTGTGGAGATGTTACCTATTTGATTATAGCTCATATATTCCGTTTTGTGTGCATTAACATGGAGGCCTATGCCTGCGGCTAAACCCAGTCTTAGCCTTAACAAATGGGCAAATATGTTATCTCCATTGTTGTATATCTTGCTAGTCATTAATGGTATGCTGAATTATCGACGTGAGGATTTGATAGGCAAAATTATAATGACGTTGAATCATTCTAAATAAGTTGTGGAATTGTGGTTAATGTGCTGGACTAGGACATCAGTGGAAGCGAGTTCGAACTCCAGTCGTGCTAGAACGTTTATTTTTCGAACAAGATCTCTAAAGCATGAACTCTTTTATTCCCCTACTATGTGTTTTATAGTACTCTTACTCTTTGTCGACAAGAGTGGATTTGGTATTGACTAACCAATGAAAATTGATGTGCCCTTGAAAAAATAAACAGATAGCAAACTAATTTTTTAAAATATGAATTTAATTTTTGTATTTAACGAACCAAAGGCCAAAATCGACAATTTAGAAAAATGGAGAAAAATGAGTCATTTCCTTTTTTATTTTCTTTGAGAGTAATTTACTTTTATACGAGCTTCTTTCTTTCTTTCTTTACTTCTTTCTTTCTTTCTTCATTTCTTTCTTTCTTTATCGCATTTTTACTCCTCTTGTCTTAATTGCAAGATTTTTTAAATCTTCTTTTACTCCTATTTAGTTCCTTCCTTCCTTTCTTCACTCCTTTCTTTCTTTCTTTCTTTCTTTCTTTCTTTCTCACACATTTCAAAATTCTTTCTTTCTTTCTTTCTTGCTTTCTTTTATTTTCATTACTTTATATAATTTCTTTCGTTCTTTCTTTCTATCTTCGTTTCTTTATTTTTCTTTTCCCTCAAATGCCGTTCTTTCTCACTTTTTTCTTTCTTTCTTCATTTCTTTCTTTCTTTCTTTCTTTCTTTCTTTCTCGTTTTTACTTTCATTCATCTTTATTATTTTATATAATATATTTCATTCTTTCTTTCTATATTCGTTACTTTATTTTTCTTTTCCACCAAATGCCTTTCTTTCTTTCTTTCTTTCTTTCTTTCTTTCTTTCTTTCTAAACCTATATATCCGTTCCCTATTTCTTTCCTTCGTTCCTTCTCTTTTTTCTTCTTTCAGGACTTTCTTTCTTTCTTTCTTTCTTTCTTTTTGTTTGCAAGATTGTTTGAATTTTTTTTCTTTTATTTAGTTTCTTCCTTCCTTCCTTCCTTCCTTCCTTCCCTCCTTTCAACCTTCCTACTTTCATTCTTTTTCATCTTTCTTTCTTTCTTTCTTTCTTTCTTTCATATTTACAAGCTTCTTTGAAATTTCATTCGCTTTTCTTTCTTTCTTTCCTTCCTTCCTTCGTTTCTTCTCTTTCTTTTTCTTTCTTCTTTCTTCATTTTCTTCTTTTTGGTTGCAAGATTCTTTGAATTTTTTCCCTTCTTCCTTCCTTTCTACCCTTCTACTTTCCTTTTTTTTCATTCTTCTTTCTTCATGCGGTCTCTTTCTTTCTTTCTTTTTTATTTACACGCTTCTCTGAAATTTCTTTCACTTGTATTTCTTTCGCTGCTTCCTTCTCATTCTTTTTTCTACCAGTAGTTTTTTTTCTGTCTGTTTTTCTTTCTTTTTTTGATTTATTACTTCCTTTGAAATATCTTATACTTTTATTTCCTTCCTTCTTTCGTTCCCTTCCTTTCTTCATGTTTTCCTTCCTTCCTTTTCATTCTTTTTTCTATAACTGTTTTTTGTCTTTCTTTCTTTCTTTCTTTCTTTCTTTCTTTCTTATTTTTTGTATTTAGAAAAAGATTTTTTATTTCCTTCCTTCTTTTCTTTCTCTAACTCTCAATTTTCATTCTCCTTTTTCAGTTAGCTGTTTCTTTTCTTCTTTCTTATTTCCTTCACTGAAATTTTCTTCTTTCAGTCCTCTCTTCCTTTTCATTCTTTTTTTTTTAACGTTCAGTAGTTTATTTCTTTCTTTCTTTGAACTTTTTTTTCATAACATTTTCTTCATATTTCTTTTTTCTTTAATGTTTGCGTGTTCCTTCGAATTTTCTTTCACTTTTTCTTTCTCTTCTCCTTTTATTTTCGTTCATATTTGGCCACCAATTCTTTCTTTCTTTTTTTGTGTTATTTTTCACTCTTTCTTTCTTTCTTTCTTTCTTTCTTTCTTTCTTTCTTTGTGTTATTATTTCACCCTTTCTTTCTTTCTTTCTTTGTGTTATTTTGCACTCTTTCTTTCTTTCTGTCTTTCTTTGTGTTATTGTTTCACCCTTTCTTTCTTTGTGTTATTTTTCACTCTTTCTTTCTTTCTTTCTTTCTTTCTTTCTTTCTTTCTTTGTGTTATTGTTTCACCCTTTCTTTCTTTCTTTCTTTGTGTTATTTTTTTACGCTTTCTTTCTTTCTTTCTTTCTTTCTTTGAATTATTTTTTCTTTCTTTCTTTCTTTGTGTTATTTTTTCTTTCTTTCTTTTTTTCTTTCTTTCTTTTTGTTATTTTTCAAGCTTTCTTTCTTTCTTTCTTTCTTTGTGTTTTTTTTTTCACGCTTGCTTTCTTGCTTTCTTTCTTTGTGTTATTTTTTACGCTTTCTTTCTTTCTTTTTTTCATTCTTTTTCTTTATTTCCTTCTTTATTTCCTTCTTTCTTTCTTTCTTTCTTTCTTTTTTACAAGTTTCTTTGAAATTTAATAAACTTTCATATTCTTCTTTTCTTCTTCACTTCCTTCTCATTACTTTTCTTTCGGGACTTTCTTTGTTCCTTTCTTTCTATTTTGCTTTCCTCGTTTCTCCTTGTATCGCTATCACTGTTATTTCCTCTACATTATTATTTTTCTCTTTCTCTCCGTCAAATCAGGGATTTTTAACTCTCCAAGTTTAACACGAAGTCAATGATGTTGGTTCGAAAAGTCTAGTTCGCCTAACCCGGATATTAAAGCCGTGTCATCGTTTTTCGATCAACTCTTTTTGCCAACACTCTTTTTCATTGCAAATGCATTCTGCCTTTCATTAGTCACTCTTTACTTGCCGGTATCCCGACATGCCTCAACCGGAAATTACTATTACTGCCACTCATCATGCTTAACGTCCCATTGAGTAGAAGCCTTTAACGTAGACACACACAACGTACGCATATGTTCTTATATATAATAATAATAATAATAATAATCATCATCATTTATTAAAACAGCATAGAACTCTTTGACTCTCTCTCGAAATCCATCCCTGTCATCCAATGTAAGAAAGTCATTGCTGGTCGATCAACACTAGTAGGTTCAGGTGTAGGATTCTATAAGCGAACGTCACCGATGTGTTCGACCCTGCTTCTCCAGTAGTGTTCCGCATGTTTTATTCGTCTAACTAGTGTGATTTGTGTGATAGGAGGCAAGTGGCGGTAAAATTGCTGCTTCTGGAATATTTCGTCGAAAATTTGTATAAGACAGCTCGCAGCATCCTTTTGTAGTTCTTATCTTGATTTCTCTGTACTTTTTGTTAGCGTTCATATATTAGTATGACATAGCTGCAATTAGGAAGAAATCCCGTTATATATATATATATATATATATATATATATATATATATATATATATATTAAAGAAGAATAGAAATAAATTGAACGTAATGTAAATGTGAAAATCGGAAAAGTATCAGAGCATGTATATATGAATAATAAACCAACGTTTGATGTTTCGGTTATAAAACCATTTTCAGAACGATTTCGTTATATAATTTGTCTGATCCTAAAAATTAACTTCAAATTAAAAAATGAAATGAAAATATTCTTTAGATGAGACGACATCACATAACAACAGCGGCCTGAGGATGGTTTTTGAAACGGAACGTCAAACGTGGCTTATTATTCATATGTAAATAAGGACTTTCACTGATAACTTGGCTCTTTTCATATTTTTTTTTATATTCACACACACGCACGCACGTGCAAACACACACAC
>CAUZXS010001644.1:0-105000 GCA_963585895.1 Sepioteuthis lessoniana | reverse complement strand
AAAAAAAAATGTAAAAAATTTAGAATAAGTAAAAAAAAAAAAAAAAAAAAAAAAAAAAGAAAAAAACTTAATCCAACTTGAAATTTCTGTCTTCCTCGTTGGAGATAATCTGCTGTTTTTTTTTGTTTGTTGAATTCTGTGGGTAAAAAAAAAATGTATTCCAACTGATGTTCTTTTTTTTTATTTGTTTTTTAATTTTTTAAGAATTTTCTGAAAGTTACCATTCCTAAATGTAAGGATGAAAATAAGGAAGAATATGTATGAAATACCAAAGAAAAAGAAAAAAAAACAACTAAACAAAAGAGTTTTTTGAGAAAAACTAAAAAAAAAAACAAACATTTTTTTTAAATGAAAGAAAACTTTTAAAATGAATTTTTAAAAATCTTATATGTAAAAAAAAACAAACAAAAAAATGAAAGGTCAATTTAAAAAATTTTTTATTTTTGACATTTTTTTATTATTATTTTTTTTCATTTTACTTAAAAGAAGTTAAAAATAAACAAAAAACTTGACTTCCTGAATTTTTGTGTTGTCATTTTTTGAGGTGGGGGGGTTATAAAAATTTTTTTTGATGGAAGACAATGGAGGGGTTTTAAGTATTAAAAACCACTTATTAAAAAAAACGATTCATAATTTGTATTTAAATGTCTTCAGGTTTGGATGCTAATGCCGGGTAAGTGATTCTAGTTATCACTTCTTTTAGCTTTGTCATCTTGAGAGGATTTGTTTTACTGTCTGCTATTCTTTCTCTCTCTTTCTCTCGTTGCTTTTTCTCTTCTGCTGTCTTTATCTTTTTTCCCTCTTTCTCTCTCTTTATCTCCCATTGTCACTCTGTTTTTTCTCTCTTTGTTTCTTTTTTTCTCTTTCCGTCTTTTTTCTCTCCCTTTTTCTTTGTCCCTTTAATCTCTTTCTTCCTCTTTGTCTAATTTCTCTGTTTCTCCCCCTTTGTCTTTATCCCTTTTCTCTTTTTTCTCTCTCTTTCTCATTCTCCCGCTTTGTCTCGATTCCTTTTCTCTTTTTTCTCTCTCTCTTTCTCATTCTCCTCCTTTGTCTTTATCCCTTTTCTCTTTTTTTCTCTCTTTCTCATTCTCCTCTTTTGTCTTTATCCCTTTTCTCTTTTTTTTCTCTCTCTCTTTCTCATTCTCCTCCTTTGTCTTTATCCCTTTTCTTTTTTTTTTCTCTCTCTTTCTCATTCTCCTTCTTTGTCTTTATCCCTTTTCTCTTTTTTTCTCTCTCTCTTTCTCATTCTCCTCTTTTGTCTTTATCCCTTTTCTCTTTTTTTCTCTCTCTCTTTCTTATTCTCCTCTTTTGTCTTTATCCCTTTTCTCTCTTTTTTTCTCTCTCTCTTTCTTATTCTCCTCTTTTGTCTTTATCCCTTTTCTCTCTTTTTTTCTCTCTCTCTTTCTTATTCTCCTCTTTTGTCTTTATCCCTTTTCTCTTTTTTTTCTGTCTCTTTCTCATTCTCCTCTTTTGTCTTTATCCCTTTTCTCTTTTTTTCTCTCTCTCTTTCTTATTCTCCTCTTTTGTCTTTATCCCTTTTCTCTCTTTTTTTCTCTCTCTCTTTCTTATTCTCCTCTTTTGTCTTTATCCCTTTTCTCTCTTTTTTTCTCTCTCGCTTTCTCATTCTCCTCTTTTGTCTTTATCCCTTTTCTCTTTTTTTTCTGTCTCTTTCTCATTCTCCTCTTTTGTCTTTATCCCTTTTCTCTTTTTTTCTCTCTCTCTTTCTTATTCTCCTCTTTTGTCTTTATCCCTTTTCTCTTTTTTTCTCTCTCTCTTTCTTATTCTCCTCTTTTGTCTTTATCCCTTTTCTCTTTTTTTCTCTCTCTCTTTCTCATTCTCCTCTTTTGTCTTTATCCCTTTTCTCTTTTTTTCTCTCTCTCTTTCTTATTCTACTCTTTTGTCTTTATCCCTTTTCTCTTTTTTTTTCTCTCTCTCTTTCTTATTCTACTCTTTTGTCTTTATCCCTTTTCTCTTTTTTTTTCTCTCTCTCTTTCTCATTCTCCTCTTTTGTCTTTATCCCTTTTCTCTTTTTTTCTCTCTCTCTTTCTTATTCTCCTCTTTTGTCTTTATCCCTTTTCTCTTTTTTTCTCTCTCTCTTTCTTATTCTCCTCTTTTGTCTTTATCCCTTTTCTCTCTTTTTTTCTCTCTCTCTTTCTCATTCTCCTCTTTTGTCTTTATCCCTTTTCTCTTTTTTTCTCTCTCTCTTTCTTATTCTCCTCTTTTGTCTTTATCCCTTTTCTCTTTTTTTCTCTCTCTCTTTCTTATTCTCCTCTTTTGTCTTTATCCCTTTTCTCTCTTTTTTTCTCTCTCTCTTTCTTATTCTCCTCTTTTGTCTTTATCCCTTTTCTCTTTTTTTCTCTCTCTCTTTCTTATTCTCCTCTTTTGTCTTTATCCCTTTTCTCTTTTTTTCTCTCTCTCTTTCTTATTCTCCTCTTTTGTCTTTATCCCTTTTCTCTTTTTTTTTCTCTCTCTCTTTCTCATTCTCCTCTTTTGTCTTTATCCCTTTTCTCTTTTTTATCTCTCTCTTTCTTATTCTCCTCTTTTGTCTTTATCCCTTTTCTCTTTTTTTTCTCTCTCTCTTTCTTATTCTACTCTTTTGTCTTTATCCCTTTTCTCTTTTTTTTTCTCTCTCTCTTTCTCATTCTCCTCTTTTGTCTTTATCCCTTTTCTCTTTTTTTCTCTCTCTCTTTCTTATTCTCCTCTTTTGTCTTTATCCCTTTTCTCTTTTTTTCTCTCTCTCTTTCTTATTCTCCTCTTTTGTCTTTATCCCTTTTCTCTCTTTTTTTCTCTCTCTCTTTCTCATTCTCCTCTTTTGTCTTTAACCCTTTTCTCTTTTTTTCTCTCTCTCTTTCTTATTCTCCTCTTTTGTCTTTATCCCTTTTCTCTTTTTTTCTCTCTCTCTTTCTTATTCTCCTCTTTTGTCTTTATCCCTTTTCTCTCTTTTTTTCTCTCTCTCTTTCTTATTCTCCTCTTTTGTCTTTATCCCTTTTCTCTTTTTTTCTCTCTCTCTTTCTTATTCTCCTCTTTTGTCTTTATCCCTTTTCTCTTTTTTTTCTTTCTCTTTCTCATTCTCCTCTTTTGTCTTTATCCCTTTTCTCTTTTTTTCTCTCTCTCTTTCTTATTCTCCTCTTTTGTCTTTATCCCTTTTCTCTCTTTTTTTCTCTCTCTCTTTCTCATTCTCCTCTTTTGTCTTTATCCCTTTTCTCTTTTTTTCTCTCTCTCTCTTTCTTATTCTCCTCTTTTGTCTTTATCCCTTTTCTCTCTTTTTTCTCTCTCTCTTTCTCATTCTCCTCTTTTGTCTTTATCCCTTTTCTCTTTTTTTCTCTCTCTCTTTCTTATTCTCCTCTTTTGTCTTTATCCCTTTTCTCTTTTTTTTCTGTCTCTTTCTCATTCTCCTCTTTTGTCTTTATCCCTTTTCTCTTTTTTTCTCTCTCTCTCTTTCTTATTCTCCTCTTTTGTCTTTATCCCTTTTCTCTCTTTTTTCTCTCTCTCTTTCTCATTCTCCTCTTTTGTCTTTATCCCTTTTCTCTTTTTTTCTCTCTCTCTTTCTTATTCTCCTCTTTTGTCTTTATCCCTTTTCTCTCTTTTTTTCTCTCTCTCTTTCTCATTCTCCTCTTTTGTCTTTATCCCTTTTCTCTTTTTTTTCTGTCTCTTTCTCATTCTCCTCTTTTGTCTTTATCCCTTTTCTCTTTTTTTCTCTCTCTCTTTCTTATTCTCCTCTTTTGTCTTTATCCCTTTTCTCTTTTTTTTCTCTCTCTCTTTCTTATTCTCCTCTTTTGTCTTTATCCCTTTTCTCTTTTTTTTTTCTCTCTCTCTTTCTCATTCTCCTCTTTTGTCTTTATCCCTTTTCTCTTTTTTTCTCTCTCTCTTTCTTATTCTACTCTTTTGTCTTTATCCCTTTTCTCTTTTTTTTCTCTCTCTCTTTCTTATTCTCCTCTTTTGTCTTTATCCCTTTTCTCTTTTTTTTTTCTCTCTCTCTTTCTCATTCTCCTCTTTTGTCTTTATCCCTTTTCTCTTTTTTTCTCTCTCTCTTTCTTATTCTCCTCTTTTGTCTTTATCCCTTTTCTCTCTTTTTTTCTCTCTCTCTTTCTTATTCTCCTCTTTTGTCTTTATCCCTTTTCTCTTTTTTTTCTGTCTCTTTCTCATTCTCCTCTTTTGTCTTTATCCCTTTTCTCTTTTTTTCTCTCTCTCTCTTTCTTATTCTCCTCTTTTGTCTTTATCCCTTTTCTCTTTTTTTTCTGTCTCTTTCTCATTCTCCTCTTTTGTCTTTATCCCTTTTCTCTTTTTTTCTCTCTCTCTTTCTTATTCTCCTCTTTTGTCTTTATCCCTTTTCTCTCTTTTTTTCTCTCTCTCTTTCTCATTCTCCTCTTTTGTCTTTATCCCTTTTCTCTTTTTTTCTCTCTCTCTTTCTTATTCTCCTCTTTTGTCTTTATCCCTTTTCTCTTTTTTTTTCTCTCTCTCTTTCTTATTCTCCTCTTTTGTCTTTATCCCTTTTCTCTCTTTTTTTCTCTCTCTCTTTCTTATTCTCCTCTTTTGTCTTTATCCCTTTTCTCTTTTTTTCTCTCTCTCTTTCTTATTCTCCTCTTTTGTCTTTATCCCTTTTCTCTCTTTTTTTCTCTCTCTCTTTCTTATTCTCCTCTTTTGTCTTTATCCCTTTTCTCTTTTTTTTCTGTCTCTTTCTCATTCTCCTCTTTTGTCTTTATCCCTTTTCTCTTTTTTTCTCTCTCTCTTTCTTATTCTCCTCTTTTGTCTTTATACCTTTTCTCTCTTTTTTTCTCATTCTCCTCTTTTGTCTTTATCCCTTTTCTCTTTTTTTCTCTCTCTCTTTCTCATTCTCCTCTTTTGTCTTTATTTCTTTTCTCTCTTTTTTCTCTCTCTCTTTCTCATTCTCCTCTTTTGTCTTTATGCCTTTTCTCTTTTTTTTCTGTCTCTTTCTCATTCTCCTCTTTTGTCTTTATCCCCTTTCTCTTTTTTTCTCTCTCTCTCTTTCTTATTCTCCTCTTTTGTCTTTATCCCTTTTCTCTCTTTTTTTCTCTTTCTCTTTCTCATTCTCCTCTTTTGTCTTTATCCCTTTTCTCTTTTTTTTCTGTCTCTTTCTCATTCTCCTCTTTTGTCTTTATCCCTTTTCTCTTTTTTTCTCTCTCTCTCTTTCTTATTCTCCTCTTTTGTCTTTATCCCTTTTCTCTTTTTTTTCTCTCTCTCTTTCTCATTCTCCTCTTTTGTCTTTATCCCTTTTCTCTTTTTTTCTCTCTCTCTTTCTTATTCTCCTCTTTTGTCTTTATCCCTTTTCTCTCTTTTTTTCTCTCTCTCTTTCTCATTCTCCTCTTTTGTCTTTATCCCTTTTCTCTTTTTTTTCTGTCTCTTTCTCATTCTCCTCTTTTGTCTTTATCCCTTTTCTCTTTTTTTCTCTCTCTCTTTCTTATTCTCCTCTTTTGTCTTTATCCCTTTTCACTTTTTTTTCTCTCTCTCTTTCTTATTCTCCTCTTTTGTCTTTATCCCTTTTCTCTTTTTTTTTTCTCTCTCTCTTTCTCATTCTCCTCTTTTGTCTTTATCCCTTTTCTCTTTTTTTCTCTCTCTCTTTCTTATTCTACTCTTTTGTCTTTATCCCTTTTCTCTTTTTTTTCTCTCTCTCTTTCTTATTCTCCTCTTTTGTCTTTATCCCTTTTCTCTTTTTTTTTTCTCTCTCTCTTTCTCATTCTCCTCTTTTGTCTTTATCCCTTTTCTCTTTTTTTCTCTCTCTCTTTCTTATTCTCCTCTTTTGTCTTTATCCCTTTTCTCTCTTTTTTTCTCTCTCTCATTCTTATTCTCCTCTTTTGTCTTTATCCCTTTTCTCTTTTTTTTCTGTCTCTTTCTCATTCTCCTCTTTTGTCTTTATCCCTTTTCTCTTTTTTTCTCTCTCTCTCTTTCTTATTCTCCTCTTTTGTCTTTATCCCTTTTCTCTCTTTTTTCTCTCTCTCTTTCTCATTCTTCTCTTTTGTCTTTATCCCTTTTCTCTTTTTTTCTCTCTCTCTTTCTTATTCTCCTCTTTTGTCTTTATCCCTTTTCTCTCTTTTTTTCTCTCTCTCTTTCTCATTCTCCTCTTTTGTCTTTATCCCTTTTCTCTTTTTTTCTCTCTCTCTTTCTTATTCTCCTCTTTTGTCTTTATCCCTTTTCTCTTTTTTTTTCTCTCTCTCTTTCTTATTCTCCTCTTTTGTCTTTATCCCTTTTCTCTCTTTTTTTCTCTCTCTCTTTCTTATTCTCCTCTTTTGTCTTTATCCCTTTTCTCTTTTTTTTCTGTCTCTTTCTCATTCTCCTCTTTTGTCTTTATCCCTTTTCTCTTTTTTTCTCTCTCTCTTTCTTATTCTCCTCTTTTGTCTTTATCCCTTTTCTCTCTTTTTTTCTCATTCTCCTCTTTTGTCTTTATCCCTTTTCTCTTTTTTTTCTGTCTCTTTCTCATTCTCCTCTTTTGTCTTTATCCCTTTTCTCTTTTTTTCTCTCTCTCTTTCTCATTCTCCTCTTTTGTCTTTATTTCTTTTCTCTCTTTTTTCTCTCTCTCTTTCTCATTCTCCTCTTTTGTCTTTATGCCTTTTCTCTTTTTTTTCTGTCTCTTTCTCATTCTCCTCTTTTGTCTTTATCCCCTTTCTCTTTTTTTCTCTCTCTCTCTTTCTTATTCTCCTCTTTTGTCTTTATCCCTTTTCTCTCTTTTTTTCTCTTTCTCTTTCTCATTCTCCTCTTTTGTCTTTATCCCTTTTCTCTTTTTTTTCTGTCTCTTTCTCATTCTCCTCTTTTGTCTTTATCCCTTTTCTCTTTTTTTCTCTCTCTCTCTTTCTTATTCTCCTCTTTTGTCTTTATCCCTTTTCTCTCTTTTTTCTCTCTCTCTTTCTCATTCTCCTCTTTTGTCTTTATCCCTTTTCTCTTTTTTCTGTCTCTTTCTCATTCTCCTCTTTTGTCTTTATCCCTTTTCTCTTTTTTTCTCTCTCTCTTTCTTATTCTCCTCTTTTGTCTTTATTTCTTTTCTCTCTTTTTTCTCTCTCTCTTTCTCATTCTCCTCTTTTGTCTTTATCCCTTTTCTCTTTTTTTTCTGTCTCTTTCTCATTTTCCTCTTTTGTCTTTATCCCCTTTCTCTTTTTTTCTCTCTCTCTCTTTCTTATTCTCCTCTTTTGTCTTTATCCCTTTTCTCTCTTTTTTTCTCTTTCTCTTTCTCATTCTCCTCTTTTGTCTTTATCCCTTTTCTCTTTTTTTTTTCTGTCTCTTTCTCATTCTCCTCTTTGGTCTTTATCCCTTTTCTCTTTTTTTTTCTCTCTCTTTCTCATTCTCCTTCTTTGTCTTTATCCCTTTTCTCTTTTTTTTCTGTCTCTTTCTCATTCTCCTCTTTTGTCTTTATCCCTTTTCTCTTTTTTTCTCTCTCTTTCTCATTCTCCTCCTTTGTCTTTATCCCTTTTCTCTTTTTTTTCTCTCTCTTTCTCATTCTCCTCCTTTGACTCATTCTCCTCCTTTGTCTTTATCCCTTTTCTCTTTTTTTCTCTCTCTCTTTCTTATTCTCCTCTTTTGTCTTTATCCCTTTTCTCTTTTTTTCTCTCTCTCTTTCTTATTCTCCTCTTTTGTCTTTATCCCTTTTCTCTTTTTTTTTTCTCTCTCTCTTTCTCATTCTCCTCTTTTGTCTTTATCCCTTTTCTCTTTTTTCTCTCTCTCTTTCTTATTCTCCTCTTTTGTCTTTATCCCTTTTCTCTTTTTCTCTCTCTCTTTCTTATTCTCCTCTTTTGTCTTTATCCCTTTTCTCTTTTTTTCTCTCTCTCTTTCTTATTCTCCTCTTTTGTCTTTATCCCTTTTCTCTTTTTTTTTCTCTCTCTCTTTCTCATTCTCCTCTTTTGTCTTTATCCCTTTTCTCTTTTTTCTCTCTCTCTTTCTCATTCTCCTCTTTTGTCTTTATCCCTTTTCTCTTTTTTTCTCTCTCTCTTTCTTATTCTCCTCTTTTGTCTTTATCCCTTTTCTCTTTTTTTTCTGTCTCTTTCTCATTCTCCTCTTTTGTCTTTATCCCTTTTCTCTTTTTTCTCTCTCTCTTTCTTATTCTCCTCTTTTGTCTTTATCCCTTTTCTCTCTTTTTTCTCTCTCTCTTTCTCATTCTCCTCTTTTGTCTTTATCCCTTTTCTCTTTTTTTCTCTCTCTCTTTCTTATTCTCCTCTTTTGTCTTTATCCCTTTTCTCTCTTTTTTTCTCTCTCTCTTTCTCATTCTCCTCTTTTGTCTTTATCCCTTTTCTCTTTTTTTTCTGTCTCTTTCTCATTCTCCTCTTTTGTCTTTATCTCTTTTCTCTTTTTTTCTCTCTCTCTTTCTTATTCTCCTCTTTTGTCTTTATCCCTTTTCTCTTTTTTTCTCTCTCTCTTTCTTATTCTCCTCTTTTGTCTTTATCCCTTTTCTCTTTTTTTTTCTCTCTCTCTTTCTCATTCTCCTCTTTTGTCTTTATCCCTTTTCTCTTTTTTTTTTCTCTCTCTCTTTCTCATTCTCCTCTTTTGTCTTTATCCCTTTTCTCTTTTTTTTTCTCTCTCTCTTTCTCATTCTCCTCTTTTGTCTTTATCCCTTTTCTCTTTTTTTCTCTCTCTCTTTCTTATTCTCCTCTTTTGTCTTTATCCCTTTTCTCTCTTTTTTTCTCTCTCTCTTTCTTATTCTCCTCTTTTGTCTTTATCCCTTTTCTCTTTTTTTTCTGTCTCTTTCTCATTCTCCTCTTTTGTCTTTATCCCTTTTCTCTTTTTTTCTCTCTCTCTCTTATTCTCCTCTTTTGTCTTTATCCCTTTTCTCTCTTTTTTCTCTCTCTCTTTCTCATTCTCCTCTTTTGTCTTTATCCCTTTTCTCTTTTTTTTCTGTCTCTTTCTCATTCTCCTCTTTTGTCTTTATCCCTTTTCTCTTTTTTTCTCTCTCTCTTTCTTATTCTCCTCTTTTGTCTTTATCCCTTTTCTCTCTTTTTTTCTCTCTCTCTTTCTTATTCTCCTCTTTTGTCTTTATCCCTTTTCTCTTTTTTTTCTGTCTCTTTCTCATTCTCCTCTTTTGTCTTTATCCCTTTTCTCTTTTTTTCTCTCTCTCTTTCTTATTCTCCTCTTTTGTCTTTATCCCTTTTCTCTTTTTTTCTCTCTCTCTTTCTTATTCTCCCCTTTTGTCTTTATCCCTTTTCTCTTTTTTTTTCTCTTTCTCATTCTCCTCTTTTGTCTTTATCCCTTTTCTCTTTTTTCTCTCTCTCTTTCTAATTCTCCTCTTTTGTCTTTATCCCTTTTCTCTTTTTTTTCTGTCTCTTTCTCATTCTCCTCTTTTGTCTTTATCCCTTTTCTCTTTTTTTCTCTCTCTTTCTCATTCTCCTCCTTTGTCTTTATCCCTTTTCTCTTTTTTTTCTCTCTCTTTCTCATTCTCCTCCTTTGTCTTTATCCCTTTTCTCTTTTTTTCTCTCTCTCTTTCTCATTCTCCTCTTTTGTCTTTATCCCTTTTCTCTTTTTTTCTCTCTCTTTCTCATTCTCCTCCTTTGTCTCTGTCCCTTTTCTCTCTGCATTTTTTTTCTCCCTCTTTTTCTATCCTTTTTCTCTTTCTTTTTCCCTTTTGGTTTCTGTCTTTTTTTCTCTGTCCTTTCTTTCTTTCTCTCTCTCTCTCTCTTTGCCTCATTGTTTCTGTCCTTTTTCTCTCTGTCCTTTTCCCTGTCTCTTTTCTCTCTCTATCTCCCTCTTTGTCTCAGTCTTTTTCTCTCTCTCTCTCTTTCTCCCTCTTTGTCTCAGTCTTTTTTTCTCTCTCTCTCTCTCTTTCTCCCTCACTTTATCTGTCAATCCTTCTTTCTCTTCTCTATTTTCTCTGTTTCTCTCTGTCTTTTTCTTTTCTCTTTATCTGCCAGAATCTCTCCTCTTCTCTTGCTCTCTCTCTCAATACCTCATGTGCCATTGATAAAAACTTGAGCTTTTGATGCCTTTGCCTAGTAAGTGATTCTAGTTCTTTCTTCTTTTCTCAAAGACTCATTTGTTTGCACAGAGTTAAATGGTTACAAGTATTCCTATGAAATGCCAAAAATTCTATTTAATATTAATCCTTTGTTTACACACAGTTAAATGGTTACAAGTATTCCTATGAAATGCCAAAAATTCTATTTAATATTAATCATTTGTTTGCACACGGTTAAATGGTTAGAAGTACGAGGTGCATACGATAAGTTTCCAGACTTTTTTCGTATGGACATTTAAAATTGTCATAGACTCTTGAAAATTCACTGTGTTATTGCTACATATATATAGATTCAAGGAAGGCAGGCAGTCTGTGAGGGATGATGAGAGGTGTGGGAGGAGTAAGGAAGTCAATACATCAGAGTTGATTGGCCAAAGGGTTAGGGTTACTATGTTGAGATTTTAAGGGAGTTCAAGAAGAGATTCCGTCAGAAGAGGCCAGCACCCTTCAAATTGGGTCAGTGGTATTTCAACAAGGACAATGCACCAGTCCACAATTCCATCCTTGTCACAGACTACTTGACCAAGATGGGAATCAATACAGTTTCTCACCCACCCTATAGTCCAGACTTTGCTCCCTGTGACTTTTGCTTATTCCCTAAGCTCAGAGGCTGTCGTTATGAGACAACTGAGGAGGTCAAAGAGGCTGTGACGAAGGTCATTGACACGCTCACACAAGAGGACTTCCACGGGGCTTTCCAGAAGTTGTTGGAACGGTACAACAAGTGCATTGCAGCCGGAGATTACTTCGAAGGGGACTAGAGTTTCATGTGTGTACTATCAATAAAAGTGCCCATACGAAAAAAAGTCTGGAAACTTATCGTATGCACCTTGTATTCCTTTCAAATGCCAAAAATTCTATTTAATATTAATCATTTGTTTGCTCACAGTTAAATGGTTTCAAGTATTCTTATCTAACATAAAGAATTCTATTTAATATTCACCATTTATTAGCATATGGTTAAATGGTTTCAAGTATTGCTATTTAACATTAGTAATTCTATTTATCTTAATGATAAAGCTTATATGATATAAATAATTTGCATACAGCTGTATAGTTTCAAATAACTAATAATAATGATCTTTAGTAAATGATTGAACAGTTCTATTTGACTAATAGATGTGACCCTAGGTCAAAGTGAACCTGGGAGTAATAGTAATGAAAAGTACTGCACATTGCGCAAAATTCCAGGACTGGAGGCTCACTATCAAATGCAGTTTAGTGTCATACTTAGGACACTTACTGGTGGTGGGTTTGGTTTGGTTTCTTTGTTTAATGGCATACAAACCTTTGTAGGTTATTTAATGTCAAAGCCATCCTTATAGAAGAACAGCAGTAATACAGGGTGGAACGATAAAATTCTCGTCCTAGAGAAAACAACACTACAGCTTTATTTTAAAACTTTTATTGAAAAAATCAGTTCAGGTAACTTGATTATGTAGTAGAGTTGACATCTATTCAATGTAGCCGCCTTCAGCCTCAGTCACCGCCTCGATACGGATCCAGAACTGGGAGCATGCCTTTTCCACAAGCGCCGGCAGGAGCTCAGCAAATACTCGGCGATCAGGCTGGCTTTGGTGTTGTGGGAGGTCATGTTGGTGATGTTCTCGGGGTATGACCAAACGAAATAGTCCAGCGAGTTCAGGTCGGGGGAGGAGGGGGGCCAGTGAGAGAAGGGTACAAAGTCGTAGCACTCCTTCTGAAGCCAAGCCTGGGTCTCTTTGGACTTGTGCGCCGGCGCCGAGTCCTGCTGCCACACCCAGGGTCTGCCACTGGCCACCTGATTGCACCAGGAGATCACTACACTCTTCAGCATATCCAGGTACACTTTCGTGTTGACTTTCAAGCCGACTTTGAAGATGTGAGGTGGCATGATGTGGCCCTCACTTGAAACCACATCAAAGACCATAACCGTAGCCGGAAACTTTGTTTTCGTCACTCTGGGCACGTCCCTGTTATTCATGGCAATCCAGATTTGCATTTTTAGGGTGCTAGCAATGGTCCTGTTGTCATAACTTGGATCGGTAGAGAGCATAAGTTGTACAGTGGCACATCTCCGATCTAACTCGTTGAACATTGTGTCACTTTCAGACATGATAGAAGGCTCCTATCGCTCTTGGGATTTGTACACAACTGGCCAACTAGTAGATAGTCTGCAACAAAAAAAAAAAAAAAAAGAAAAGAAAACTGGTTTTCATTAAACGGAAATGGAATCATGTCATCTTTTCTAGGGCGACAATTTTATCGTTCCACCCTGTACAATTTAACCCATGGATTGGGAAACAAGGAGGTTCATGCCAAGAGTATTAGTTTGAAAGTGAATTTAATATCATGGCAGGGGTTTGAACTTGCTTATTTCAAGACGACAGTGCAGTACTTTCGCCATAATGCCATGGGGAATCCCTCGTTGAAGAACAGTTGAGAGGCTATTTAACATATAGCAGGGGTGGGAGAATAGGAGGGTCTTACCTTTTCCACGGGTATTGGCCTAAAAGTGAATGGGATAATTGTTATATTATAGGATTTACACTCCTATATTTTAAAATGGCCATGATGCTACTTGTTCCTGAAACAAAGACGGCAGACGTCGGTAAACTAATCAGTCTCGGGAACCTATTGGTCAGGAAAGTCACGTGGTTAGTGCTCACAACTACGTCCGCAACTTTGATTTTTTTTCCCTGGGATTTTGGAGCCGACTGCATGACAAGAATTGCCTATATATACTCTCATCTTCTAAGCACTCATTTTTTTCCCCATTTCGACTTACAGAGAAAATTCACTCTTTCCCTTTTCACACACGCACACAGACACACACACACACATAAGAAATATTTAACAGAAAATAGTAGAACACGCGTAATGTTTTGAAATATTTCATTTAATGTACCAGTTGATATATAAATTTAATTTTGTTTGTACTGCTTTGTTTTTTAATGTTCTTTTGTACGCGTCGTTTCACATTTTTACTTCATTTGCCTTTTTAATAATGAAACAACATAAATTGTGGGAGACCAAACATATTCACCAAACAACAATACTCCACAAAATACTCTACCTATGAACATCAATGGGTATGTCCCATTCCTCATAAATATGTTGGACACTATTGTGACAGGGTGAAAATATACTTTTTCTGATCATACCCAAGACTCCTACTATTATTGGCAAGGTAGTAGTTTTAAGGTGACACATTTTTTTTCAATTTTTATTTTCAGGTCTTTTCATTCTCTGTTTCATTTTTTTAGCTCCTCTCTTATTCATTTAAAAAAAAACTGTCACCTTGGTAAGATACTCTGGAATTAGGATCTTACCAGAGTGATTATCTAGGTATATATTCTTTTAAGTTTCTGTTGCAGAATTATTTTTCTCATAGATTCCTTGTTCTTAGTCACTACAAGCCGCGGTTACCTTTTTCACACCGCTGGCAAGTATTGTATTTTGTTAATGTTATAAAGATTTCCATTTCATTTCTAACCTCCATTTTCATTATTTCTAATTTAGTAACCTTTTTTAGGTTACAACAATAGTCCACCCAGAGTTTTAACTCACTCACAATGATATAGTTCAATACACTAGTGACTCCGTCATGGACCCCCCCTCTCATCAGGAAGGAGAAAATAACTTTAGAGTTGTGATGTTGTGTTATATAATTGCGGAAGGACTTTTTTTTATATTATCATTTTTCGTTTTGCATATCTTACTTTTCGGTTTAGTTAGGCTGAGAACCTTTCGGCTTAGAGCATGGGTTAGTTAGGTGCACACATTGAGTGCAGGTAGGATTTGGGGATTTGAAAAAAAGCAGTTAGTTGAGATTTGGGCTCGGACGAAGCAAGTTGATTTTCGGAGCTTGCCGAGGCCAGACCAGTAGTTTGCGGCGGGGTGCCGCACGTGGTGGGGTCAGATGGAAAAGTCAGCATAGAAAGAAATTGTGTGTGTTTCTCTCTCCTCAGGTCGAAAAACCTTAAACTCAAAAAGTTAAATAAAAATTTCGTACCTGGACCAAGAGAGTCGTCAAGTGTTTCGCATATTTTGAGATTCCCTATGTATATTTCACATATTCATGTTTTGGTCCTATCTTGGATATGTTACAGTTGTATAAAAATTTATACAGGCTGTTGAACCAAAATATTGATGAAAAAATGATGAAATTTATCTAAAAAAAAGTTAGAATTAATACTCTGATGCCTCTTCTCAAATCTTTCTGCTGGTCTGAATTCTTTGAGGCATACTGTTGTACCCTCAACATAATAGACTCAACTTCCTCCATAAATACACGTCAATGGAGTGTTGACGGTAGTTCACCTGAGTTGATCCCTGCCTATCGCGTTGGGCTTCGGCCCTGCGACAGGACCCACCTTAAAAACGGCCTTGTGCCATATTCGTACGTTGGTGGGACGTAGGATAAATACAGTTCACCTGAGTTGATCCAAACCCATGTACGAAATCACTTGCGCAATGGACAATAGTCGCTATCCGACTGGACTCTCAGCTAACTACTGTCTAACCAGGCTCACTTGTATCTTGTTTCTGTTACTTGAATATATATGTTTTTCTATCTACCTTTTTGTGTTCCTCGCGTCTTTCTTTTGACAGCATCACAACACATGCATTTAAATAATTTAAATAAATATTCTTTATCAAAGTGGTTCCAACTGTCCCGAATGGCAGTTCATAGAATATTCTTTAACATTTTGATGTATTTTATCTACCGGTATGTTTTCCTTTTTTTTTTACCATTCCATTTCTTTTATATTTGGATCAAACTTTACCCACAGTTGATGAAGAATAACCAACATCATTTGCGACACTCCACTATGAATTGCTTTCTGGAAAGAGTTTTACAATCGTTTCCATTGTTTCAATTAACAGTTCTTTTGTTTGAGCCATATTTCCTTTTAATTAGGTTGGCCCAACCACTTTTTAAGCTCTACAAAAAATTATCTTTTAATGGTAGATTGATTTGTATATGTGTGCTAAGTCCTGGCGGCAACACTCCACAAAGCACTAACTATACGGCTACCTGCCTCCCATCTCGAAAACTATCCAAGTTAGACGAACCAGACACTCAGGACACTGCTGGAGAAGCAGAGACGAGCTCATAAGAGAGGTACTCCTATGGACCCCCACATATGGCCGAGCAAAAGCAGACCAACCAGCTAGAACATACATACAGCAGCTATGTGAGGATACTGGATGCAGCCCTGAAGACCTGCCAGAGGCTATGAACGATAGGGAAAAGTGGCGAGAGAGAGAGAGTCAGGGATATCCATGCTAGCGGCACGACATGATGATGATATTTGTTATAGAAATGCAAATTATAAGATTATTCTATATTTTTCTCTACATAGCTTGAAAAAATTATATCATTAATTTAAAGGGTTTATTCTAGTTAGTTTAAGGTAAATTTTATCATATTTACCCAACCCCTCCGCTCGGGCAGGATATGACACAAGGTCAATTTTTTAAGCGGAGTTTAACAGGTTTGAATTCAGAGTTTTCCTTCTCCTAGACTAGTTGCCTCGCCAAGGCTGAAGAACCTAGTCTGCCCTACTATTTTACCCATAGCTGGAGGGAGAATAATTGGATTCATACCTTTCCCAAGGGTATTAGTGCTATGTGAAATGCAATCAGTCCAGGATTTGAACTCGTGTCGCCGTGTCCAATTCCTGCGACGATAACCATTACACCACGAAGCTAAAATGTGCAGCTATTAAAGAAAATGTTTCGTATCTTGCCTGTGAGATTTTTTATTTAGCAGAAAATAAACGGAGAGGTAAATGTCTTCTCTGGGTGATAATTCCATAATTTTTGCAAGGGGAAGTACAATACATTAGAAATTATTTTTACTTTAAAAGTGCATTAGAAACTATTTTTAATATAAAAATGCATTAGAAATGATTTTTACAATAAAAATGCATAAGAAATGATTTTCTATAATAAAAATGTATTGAAAATGACTTTTACCATCAGAATGCGTTAGAAATGATTTTTACTATAAAAATTCATTACAAATGATTTTTACTATAAAAATGCATTGGAAATGATTTTTACTATAAAAATTCATTAGAAATGATTTTTACTATAAAAATGCATTAGAAATGATTTTTACTATTAAGATTCATTAGAAATGATTTTTACTATAAAAATGCATTAGAAATGATTTTTATTATAAAAATGCATTAGAAACCATTTTTACTATAAAAATGCATTAGAAATGATTTTTATTATAAAAATGCATTAGAAACCATTTTTACTATAAAAATGCATTAGAAATGATTTTTATTATAAAAATGCATTAGAAACCATTTTTACTATAAAAATGCATTAGAAATGATTTTTATTATAAAAATGCATTAGAAACCATTTTTACTATAAAAATGCATTAGAAATGATTTTTATTATAAAAATGCATTAGAAACCATTTTTACTATAAAAATACAGAGGAAAGTATTTCACAATCAAAATGTATTATAAATGATTTTTATCAAAAAAATGAATTGGAAGCGATGTTTACTATAAAAATGCATTTAAAATAATTTTTTTTATAAAATGTATTAGAAATGATTTTCACTATAAAAATGCATTTGAAAAGATTTTTATTACAAAAATTCGTTAGAAATGATTTTTACAATGAAAATGCATTTAAGAATAATTTTTATGATAAAAATACGTTAGAAATGATTTTTACTATGAAAATGTATGAGAAATGACTTTTGATATGAAAATACCTTTAAAAATATTTTTATTATAAAAATACGTTAGAAATGATTTTCACAATAAAAATGATTTTTTATTATAAAAATGTATTGAAAAAGACTTTTACTATCAGAATGCATTACAAACGATTTTTACTGTAAAAAGCATTACAAATGATTTTTACTATAAAAATGCATTAGAAATGATTTTTACTATAAAAATGCATTACAAATGATTTTTACTATAAAAATGCATTTGAAATAATTTTTATTATAAATGCGTTGGAAAGGATTTTTACAATAAAATACATTTGAAATGATTTTTACTATAAAAATGCAATAGAAATAATTTTTACCATTACAATGCCTTGGAAATGATAATAACAGAATAGGTAAATCTTTTTTTTTTTACTTTTAAGTGAATTTAACTTGTTTAGTTAGAATTAACATGAGTTACCCTTTGTTGCACCTTTTTAATTGACAAAAAATGCTATGCTCATTCAATAAATAAGGTGAAATATTGCCCCAGGAGTTGGCAATTGGAAGCACTGTTTACAGTTGCACCTTTTTCAAGGTAATCATTAGTCGTAGGTCCTTTCATGTTCCAGTTGATTGTCAGCATGACCTTCTTTACTGACCACTGCGCCTGGAACTTTTTCTTTACCGGAGAGTCAGTGTGTTTGCACTCTATGGAGTTGGCAATTGGAAGCACTGTTTACAGTTGCACCTTTTTCAAGGTAATCATTAGTCATAGGTCCTTTCATGTTCCAGATGATTGTCAGCATGACCTTCTTTACTGGAGAGTCAATGTTTCCCTAACATGTTTCTCCATCTGTAGCCATCCCAGCGATGGGTAAATAATAGAGTAGTCTGGGTTCTTTATCCATGGTTAAGCAACCAGTCAAGGAGAAAGAAAACTTTAAATTGAAACCAGCTTTACTCCGTTTAAAAAATGCTCGTGGCGAAGGGGTTGGGTAAATACATGTAACGTAATCCATCATCCCCCCTCCTATATGTACTCGCCCGCTTCAGAATTAATGGATTCTGCGATTTCCCTCTCGGAATAAGATACTTGTCCAGAATAACCCGCTGGGGAAATAAATGGGCGTTATTGGAAAGTCGTTTAAAGTGAGCTACATTGCGTTACTACAGACATTTTTTTTCGGTCGGTGGGCTATTCTGGACAAGTGCCAGCAAGAGTCTTGTTTTTAATTTATTCTTTTTAAGTCCCATTTTCTAATACCTAAGCTTTGTCCCTGAAACTGTTTTAGAGTACACAGGAACTTGGAACTGTTGTCGATCTAATTTATATTTATTTATGCCTTTTTAAAGAGAATTCTGCTCTATTAGCCAAATTAGTTTCAGCGCGGCCAGAATCCAAGAGAGTCGTTTCAGATTAAAAGAATTCTTACATTAATTGCAGCTTCCTTTTTGGCATGGAGGGAGGTAGGGCGGAACGTGACAGATGATAACGAATAGGCGGTCGCAAATATGCACACATATGTTCGCATTGTATATTCAACTAGGAAAAAAAAAAAAAAAAAGCGGACACACACAAAGACAAACATGAAACTGACCTACCGGATAAATTTTTTTTTCACCGAAACACTTAAAAAGTAGTGAAAGAAAGAAAGAAAGAAAAAAAAAAACAAACCCCCAAAACATGAAAAAAAAAAAACCCCAACACTATTTTCTTTTACACTTACATCAGAGAAGTCTTTTTTCTTTCTTTCTTTTTCTTCTCCTCCTATCGCTCTTCTTCTTTGGATTTAACCCCAGTGCAGACATTCCTGTATTTGTCAGACACTTTCTTCTTCCAACCCCCAAATCCAACGTAATCGGCGCGCGTGTCAGAACGGAAAGTAATCTTTATTCATCTTGCTCGGGTTACGTGGCTTGTTGCTGTTGAGGGCATTTTGGAGTAACATAAAGTAATTAGCAAGGACCGTTAAGTCCTTTTTCGAAGATATCCAAAAATCTTGGTAGAGAAAGAGAAGCAAAACAGGGTAAGGAAAAATGTTGACATTCATTGTGTGTAAAAGACGACAAGTCTTAACATTGGTTGGCAGACAGGACCTTATTTATTTATTGACACAAACGCACCAACAATTCGTTAATGATTAATTTGAAAACAAACAAACAAACAAAAAACAAACAATCTTTAAAAAAAACGAAAAAGTAAAATAAAATCTTTACTAACAGTCCAGGATACTATTGAAGCTTTTTTTTTGACACAATGCTTTGATGTTTTTGGGAGATAAATATAGCTTTGACGAGTAGAAGGAACTGTAGTTTTATATCTATGTGCAAAAGAAAGATTGCAACGGGTTCTATTCAATGATATCATCATCATCATCATGTCGTGCTGCTAGCACGGATATCCCTGACCCTCTCTCGCTACTTCTCCCTATCATTCATCGCTTCTGGCTAGTCTTCAGGGCTACATCCCGTATCCTCACATAGCTGCTGTATGTATGTTCGAGCTGGTCGTCCTGCTTTTGCTTGGCCATATATGGGGATCCATAGGAGTACATCACCGATGAGTTCGTCCTTGCTTCTTCAGAAGTGTCCTGCGTGTCTGGTTCGTCTAACTTGGATAGTTGTCATGATAGGAGGCAGGTGGCCGTATAGTTGGTGTTTTGTTGGGTGTTGCCGCCAGGACTTGTTCAATATTGCTCGTAGCATTCTTGTGTAATTGCCGTCTAGCTTCTTCTTCAGCCGTTTAGTTAGCGTCCAAGTAGTGCATCCATACAGCAGTATCGATACGACCGCTGCCTGGAAGAAACTGCGTTTCATTTTATCGGTCAGGTCTGATTTCCATATGATCGATAGCCTATCGATAGCTGTCCATGCTTTCGTTAGCCGCGTGTCGATGTCCTTTTCGGTTGATAATCGATTTGAACAAGCAGTAAAAACTTACTGAGTGAAACAATGGCGTGTAGGACAGTAAAGAAAACAAAAATAATGAAACCCTGGTTTTCAAATACGTATAGAATATTTTTCTGTGTATCATTCAAACTACAGGTTTATCCTTGTTATTGACTTAATACTCCGGTTGATTATATTCTTCTGTCTTTCTCAGGTATTCTGAACTGAAGAAGGACCCTATATAGGAAATTCTAAAAATACGCACTTGAAAGAGGCCAAAGAATGTATCGTTTGAAACGTATTAAATAATTGAAGTTATTATCTGAATATGTAAAATAATGAAAGTACAGCTGGATCTCCCGGTCTCCCTTCCCTTCTCTCCCTCTCCACACACACACACACACACACACATATATATATATATATATATGGAGGAGTGTATATTAAGGCAGCAGTTATAATTATTCAAACAAGTTTTGTTTAAGACGATGGAACAGTGTTAATTATTCTTTATTTTATTTTTTCAAGTCTCCTAGTTATTTTTCTTGTATCGGGATCTAGATGGTAAAGGAATTGTCTCATATTTTCCGGCCAAGCGGTTTCGACCACATTTTAGTCGTCATCAGGGGTAGTGTAGTTTTGAATTGACAGTTTGACAGTGTTTCACAGTCTTTAACAAAACTTGCTTGAATATATATATATATATATATAATCTTTACAGTGCTCAATGCACGAAAATTCAGAGCACTATCATAATATATTTCACGTATGAAAATAAAATAAAAAAAACAGGACAAAAACTCTCGACTGCTAGTTTCACTCTTGCGATTCATAGGGGAGCTATTATTCAACACACCTGACATATAAAAAACGAACAAGATAATGGATTTACTTAAGTTTTATTCGAATATAACTTAACTGTAGTTGGTATTTGTCTGTCTCTCCACCTAGACAAAGTGTAGCAAAAGGTCTTTCTATAGTTAGAGCCGGACACAAGCCGTAGCTCAAATGCGCGGCGGGTGCAAGAATACATTATTCCCCTCGGCATTCCCTTAAAAAAGGGCACTTCAGGCGCTAGGTAACAAACTCCTTCCCAAGCCAGAGGGGACGGCCTCCTGAGGCCAAGGGAAATGTCGGTCTCAGCCACTCGACACGAATGCTAGACTTCCCCAGCACGTATGTCAAAAAGCAAAAAGCCAACCACACGTGAGCAAAAAGCCGACCACACGAACTAGTTCGTGTACTGGTCAACACGGCTGGCCGAAGCGTAACTCATATTTCAGATAAGGTGAAGGTTCTTATCGTATTTATGGAGTTTGATCCAGGGTAAAACAACTTCGGTTGACTTTGCGACAATATATATATATATATATATATATGTATCATCATCAAGCCATGCAGCTAGTACGGATTTCCCTGACTCTCTCTCTATCTCTCTTGCCATTCATCCCTATAATCCATCGCTCCCAGCAGGTCTTCTAGACTACATTTTGTGTCCGTATAGAGCTGTTGTGGGTAAGTTCTGGTTAGTCGGCCAACACTGGTACGTCCATGTGCAGGGGTCCATAGAAGAACGTCACTTCGTCTTTGCTTCTTCAGCAGTGTCCTGCATGCCTTGTCCGTCTTATTTGGATAGTTTTAGAGATAAGATGTAGGTAGCCGTACAACTGTTGTTTCGAGGGATGTTGCTTCCAGGATTTGTTCAATATAATAATCATCATGTCGCGCTGCTTGCACAGATTTCCCTGGCCCTCTTTTGCCACTTGTCTCTATCGTCCATCGCTCCCGGGCGGTCTTCTTGTATCGGCACAGAGCTGTTGTATATAGGTTGTAGCTGGTCGTTCTGCCTCTGCTCGTCCATATGAAGGGGTCCACCGGAGTACATCCCTTATGCGTTCGTCCTTACTTCTCCAGCAGTGTCCGGCATGTCTGGTTCGTTTAACTTTGATAGTTTTCGTGATGGGTCGTTGGTGGCCATACAGCTGCTGTTTTTTGAGGTGTTGCCCCCAGGACTTGTTCAATACTGCTCGCAGCATTCTTGTGTAATTCCGTCAAGCTTTTTCTCCATACTTTTTGTTAGCATCCATGTGGTGCACCCATATAGCAGTATTGATACCACTGCTGCTTGGAAAAACTACTTTTTATTTTATCGGTCCGGGTGTGACTTCCATATAACCGATAGCCTATCGGTAGCTGTTCATACCTTTGCTGGTCGCGTGTTGATGTCATTCTCGGTTGATGAGACGCTGCTTCCTAGATAGGTGAACTTGTCCACTAGTTTCAGAGGCCCACTCTTTAGTGTGGTCATGACACATCTTTGATTAAAGCATATATTCTGTTTTGTCTGCGTTGACATGGAGGCCTATGCCATCTGCTTCTCGTTCCAGTGTGCAATTCCCGTCTTGTTTTTTCTCCATACGTTTCATCATCGTCCATATGGTGCATCCATACAGTAGACTTCCATTTAATTGATTACCGATCGGTAGCAGGCAGCACCCCCGCCAGGCGCATATGGATGTCATATATATAACGTTATTTTGAGAACACCTCATTAACATTTAAAAGCAAACTCCTTTAACATCAGTACGAACTTAAGTTACAAAGAGGAACTTTCGCTGTGTTTGTCTTCATACGCTGTCCGGTGGCAAAAGCTGCTGGTGGTTGGCGGCTGATGAGGACAAGATATCGCACATGGTTTCACAAGTTGTATGATAAAATTTGAATACCAAGACTCTGGAAAGCAAGATGACTCTTCGGAAAGAAGAAGTGACCCTCTAGAAAGTTGGAGTGACACCTTGTAAAGACAAGACGCTAAATAGAGTTATGAACAGCGCAAAAGACACAGAATGCCCTCTGGGTGACTGTAGCGGGAAAGGAGAATATATCACCCGTCAGACTGATTTTAAAGAAAAAGACCTTGAAATGGACCCGGCTTCAACGTGTGATTGTTGCAGAAGAGCTAACGGTTTGCGGGGTTTACATATCCATAAGGCACGCCTATGCAAAAACGTGATTCTCCTATTGGAGAATGAGAATCAAATGATGGGGTTATGGATTTGGACTACACCCACAGCGTTCAGGATCTCATTGTTGAGCCACAGCGTCCCGGAGAAATTCTGAGCAAGCCAAGAATCGAGCTAGATTTGATCGCGAAAAAACACCAAGAAAATAAAATGCGCCCGACACCACGGCATAACGTGCGTAAGTGAAACGTGCACGTTATATGAATGACCGCTAACGATTTTTATGAACACGTCATTAACATCTGAAAGCAAGCGCCTTTAACACTTGTACTTACTTAAGCTACAAAGAGAAAGTTTTGCTGTGTTTGTCTTCATACCTTGTCCGGTGGCAAAAGCTGCAGGTTGCACCAGGGGTGGCAGTACTGCCTTAGCCACCGAAACTGTGGGATCACCTCAGTTCGGTGTGGAGGCCCCGGGTGGTGTAATGGTTTGCAAGCTAGACTTGCAAACCTTTACGAGTGTGTTCGAATCTCATTGGCTGCTCCATTCATATGGCCTTGTGCTACCTCTAAGCAAAAGTCGTCGTAAATTACTACTCCTGGTCGGCGGCTGATGAGGACAGGGTATCGCACATGGTTTCACACATTGTATGATAAAACTAGAAATATAGAAATATATAACTTTTTTATGGACTCCTACTCATGGACATACCAGTGCTGACCGACCACCAAAGACTTACGTACATTAGCTCTGTGTGCAGACTGAATGTAGTCTGTAAGACCTGCCAGGAGCGATAGACGATAGGGACGGAGAGAACGAGAGAGAGAGAGAGAGAGAGAGAGAGAGAGAGAGAGAGTGAGAGAAGAAACTCCATGCTATCAGCACATGATGTTTATATATATATATATATATATATGTGTGTGTGTGTACATACACACACACACACACATATATATATATACTGACGAAATATAAGAATGTAATTGGTACGCTATGAATTAAGATAGTGATTTTAAACCGGGTACAAGTGTACATGATAGCTGAATATCATTGATACATCCCTTATTTGGGAACCTGTGCGCGAATTGATCATTGGATATATGTTCATTCACTGCAAATGAGCTATCTTATCTATTCAGGGTGTTGCATATATTTTCCATCAGTATATATATATATATATATATATATATATATGTACGAACTAGTCGTAGTGGGGAAGCCAGTCGTACGACATTCCCACGATTCTTTTATTAACTTTCGTGCAGAAAGTTGACTAATCTTGTCGACTTTATTTCATGGCTGAACCAAAAAGAAAGTGTTGAAACGCGTCAACTGACAACTATATTTTTCAACAATTCTTTAACTTATATCATACGCTGGGTACCTCGGGTGGTGTAATGGTTACCAAGCTAGATTAACAGACCATTGTTAGGGAGTTCAATTCTCACACGGTATCCCGTATTTTTGGTTTTGTGCCACAACAAACCTAAGCTTAGTAAATAATTAGGGCATCTCACGGGGTGTAATGGTTAAGAAAGTGGATTATCCGACCATTGTTAGTGAATTAAATTCTCACAGGGATCTCGATAATTCTGGCCTTGTGCCACAACTTAGTTAAACTTTGTGAATACCTATAGTGGGGTAGATCTTTAATGGTTCAATGGTTGTATATATATATATATATATATATATTATCAAGGACGGATTTGAACGACGCTAACTTCCAAATTAAAAAAAAATTTCAGAGTAACGAACAAATTGAGAAATGATATCGAACTAAAGAAGGAAAAAAAAAAGCGTTAAAGAGAATAGGGAAGAGAGGTTTGAGAAAAGATCTTGCAGACAACAGCGTTTGGTCAAGGCAGACGACAGTGTTGAGTTAGAAGCAGAGACGAGAGCGTTAGAAACGCTCGGACAAAAGGTATAAGATCTAATGAGCTTACCACATCTTTTGCAACCTGTTGTAAATTGAATAACTATAATATACATATATATATATATATATAAGACAATTTTATCACGATTCAAACTTCTTTATTACTTTTACTGTTTGTATGACGAATATGATACAGAGTCAGATGATGGTATTTCAATGAGTTCTGAGTGACACCAATTCTTCTCAAGTCTCTAGGACTCTTCTCAGTATTCTGGTCGATTTCAGCTATGCTGTAGTTAAGATGGATTCGATTCGTTCTCCGATTTCCAACTTTAGGCTTTTATTTTAGGTGGATTCGATTCGTTCTCCGATTTACAACTTTACCAGCCCCCTTACCAAACCTTTAGGGATCGATCCAAGTGCGCCAATTACAATTGGTATCACCGTCAGCCTCATGTTCCACAGGTTTCTTAGTTCTTTGGCAAGGTCCGAGTACTTGTCTCTCTTTTCGCTTTCTTAGATTTTTACTCTATGGTCTGACAGGACGGCAAAGTTCACCATTCATCAGGTTATTATTATTATTATTATTATTATTATTATTACACTCCAAACATTGGTTGACTGAGCAAACAACATTTCAAATATGAAATTCTGCGGATTGTTTAAATAATAACAAATTTTTATAACAAATTTTTCTCCACATACTTTCTTTAACGAATGTTTAAGTCAGTGAAATGAAGATTTTTTCACAAATCAGGTTTTATCATTTTATCTACACTTTTCGTTTTATTTTTATTTACTTGCTTATTTTGAAAGTTTATGGAATTTCCGGTACTTTAGTAAGAGGTAGGGATTTAACAATATGCAGTGGGGGTGAAGGTCTGTGTAGAACCAACCATACTCATCAGGGCCCAAAAGTTTACTACACATATAATTCGTTTATAGTTGTGAAAGATATGCCGTTGCATCCACACTTTTTGGATGAGCTGACAGCAGAAAAATGGTGAATCAGTGTATAAAAGACTAATCCGAACATTTCTCATGTTTTGAATTCACATTTTTTCCTCTTGGTATAGTTGCTCTAATAAGGCAAGAGAACCTAGTCTGCGCTGCTATTTCTATCATAGCTGGGTTATATATATATATATATATATATATGGAGGCTGTATTTGTTGTTTCTGTTTTCCCGATTTGGGCATTCATGTCTCCGCCAATGACTAACATGTTGTGTTTCGGGATGCTACGCACTAATGAGGGTAACTCATCGTAGAAGGTGACTAGTTCAGTTTCTTCGCTAACATTGGTAGGGCTGTAGCAGGAGATGATTGTTGCTCTGGGGTTGCCGTTAAAAGTAGCCCATCATTCTAGGTTGTATTTTCTCAATGCTATTTAGCGTTTTTAATGCTCTAGGTCCTATAAGCAATCCTACCCCTCCTACTGCGGCGTTGACAGAGTTTTTCCATGCCGATACAGTGACGAGCGACCATCCATTGCCAGTTTCGTGATATTTGATATCTTCGGTGTGCGTGTATCTGTGTTCTTGTATGCATATTATGTCAATCTTATGTTCTACGGCCGATGCGATTAGCTCTGGGAGTTGTCCTATTCTATTTAAGGTTCTTACGTTAAATGTCGCTATTTGTAGTGTTTGCTTGCATTTTAGTAGTTTTTGTCGTTTGAGCTCTGTAGCTGATTTTTCGAACCTCAGCAGGACGCGCCCCTTTTTTACCCGCGCGAAGAGCGATGCGGTTTGTGTATGTGGTTTGAGTGTGGGTCATGGTTATCTTTCGATGGCTGTTTTATTCTCTTCTATAGAAGCCACTCTTATAGAGGAGCAGCAGTAGTTCCCCGATCGAACTAACGATCCTGAGCGTAAAGTCGTCAAACTCACGTCCAGGACCTGTTTAGGTATTGAGTTTGGTCGTCCATGGGTTTATTCAAATACCTTTACGTACATCATGCTGCTTCCCATTTGTACGTAAAAAAGGGGGGGGGTAATTTTGATTTAAGTTTTGACTTAGTTAAAGTCCAAGATTAAGGGACTTTCGTCAAACTTTCACTGGTACTGAATTTTTTTTTTGGCAGTATTGGGACATTTTCGTAGGCTTTTTAGTTTTTATTCTATACTACGTTGGGAGCCGAGGAGGCTTTAGGAATTATAGAGCTTTTACAAATGACTTTTTTTTGTGTGATGTGGAAGCATTGGGAGTTTTAGGCTTTTACTTTTTCTTCTAAACTACTGTTAGGCCTCTAAGAATTTTAAACTTTAATAAAAGATTCAAAAACGTTTTGCCGTGTTCGCTGACATTTGGACAGAGTCATATATTAAATTTGGGTTTATAGTAAGCGTGTCTTTACATTTAAAACGCACAGTTTAAGCATTATTTTACAAACAAAAATACAGCATAACATTTTGTAAAATTCAGCATTTTAAATTAATAGGACTTAAAGACATACTGACCAATATTGAAACATTTTCCCTCTGTTGGCATGTGAAAAGTACACCAAACGACGAATATGAAAATTTCGTCAATGCGCACCTCGAGGCAGCAGCGAAATGCATTCCAAACAAACTCAAAACTAAATATAGAGTCCCATGGGAAACTTTAGCGGTGAGAGAAAAACGTGCACTAGTGAAAACAGCCTCCAAAAACTATCGAAAAAACTCAACAAACACAAATTCCTTAAAACTAAAAACGGCACAATATCAATTAGCAGGCATATATATAAAGGAACAGACAGAATACATTCAAAATCAGATAGATAAGATTAGAGACTCGGTGGGAGATAGACAATCTAGGATAGCCTGGCAAACAATAAACGAAGTGAGTAGAAGAAAGAACACAGCCAAAGCAAAACTGAAAACTGCAAACCAACAAGAAAGAATAAAACAGTGGAAACAGCACTTAGAAAACCTACTGGGAAACCCACCGAAAATAACACATGAACCAATCACCAGAATAATTAGTAAACAATTAGACATTAAACTAGGACCGTTCACACAAGAAGAACTCGACTCTGTTCTCAGAAAAATTAAAAATAGGAAAGCTGCAGGGCTGGACGAGATTCCCCCAGAAGTATGAAGACCAGACAATTCGACGACATACTGCTCCGACACTGCAACGCAGTATACAATCAAAATCCGATAGATAGATGGATGAAGGGATGCATACTCCCCTTCCCTAAAAAGGGGGACCTCGGATTAGCCAAAAACTACCGAGGCATAACACTTACATCCATAGCTGCCAAAATCTACAATGCCCTACTACGAAACCGCATAGAACCCAAAATCGACAACATACTTAAGAAAAACCAAAATGGCTTCCGAAGAAATAGATCCACGACCTCACAAATATTAACCATCCGTAGAATCCTTGAAGGTGTACGGGCAAAAAACTTACAGGCAACATTAATATTTGTCGACTTTACCAAGGCCTTCGATTCTATTCACAGAGGAAAGATGGAACAAAGCCTACTAGCGTACGGCATACCTAAAGAAACAGTAGCAGCAATAACGATTCTCTATAGAAACACCAAATTAAAAGTACGATCACCAGATGGAGACACGGAATACTTCGACATTGTAGCAGGAGTACTACAAGGAGACACGCTGGTCCCGTACCTCTTTATCATTTGTCTAGACTACGTACTTAGAACATCGATTGACAAAATCAGAGAGAATGGCTTCGAGCTGACGAAGAAAAGAAGCAGAAGGTGCCCCGCAAAAACAATTACCGACGCCGACTACCCCGATGATATAGCGATACTGGCAAATACACCCGACCAAGCCGAAACACTACTGCATAGTTTGGAACGAGCAGCTGCAGGCATAGGCCTCTATGTTAATGCACACAAAACGGAATATATGTGCTATAATCAAACGGGGGACATCTCCACTCTAGACGGAACCCCTCTTAAACTAGTAGACAAATTCACTTACCTAGGAAGCAGCGTCGAATCAACTGAAAAGGACATCGACACGAGGTTAACGAAAGCATGGACAGCTATCAATAGGCTTTCGATTATATGGAAATCAGACCTAACCGATAAAATGAAACGCAGTTTCTTCCAGGCAGCGGTCACATCGATACTGCTATTTGGGTGCATTACATGGACTCTAACAAAACGGTTGAAGAAGAAGCTAGACGGCAATTACACAAGAATGCTGCGTGCAATCTTGAACAAGTCCTGGCGGCAACACCCCACAAGACATCAACTGTACAGCCACCTGCCTCCTATCACGAAAACTATTCAAGTTAGACGAACCAGACATGCAGGACGAACTCATAAGTGATGTACTCCTATGGGCCCCACACATGGCCGTGCAAAAGCAGGACGACCAGCACGAACATACCCCAGTAGCTATGTGAGGATACGGGATGTTGTCCTGAAGACCTGCCTGGGGCGATGAACGATAGGGAAAAGTGGCGAGAGAGGGTCAGGGATATCCGTGCTACCAGCGCGACATGATGATGATATATATATATATATATATATATATATATCCATATTTACCAACCCATCCGCTCGAGCAGGATATGACACAATGTCAATTTCTAAGCGGAGTTTAACAGGTTTGAATTCAGAGTTTTCCTTCTCCTAGACTAGTTGCCTCGCCAAGGTTGAAGAACCCAGTCTGCCCTACTATTTACCCCTAGCTGGAGGGAGAATAATTGGATTCATACCTTTCCCAAGGGTATTAGTGCTATGTGAAATGCAATCAGTCTCGTCCAAGATTTGAACTCGAGTCGCCGTGTCCATTTCCTACGACGATAACCATTACACCACAGGCATCTCCTGACATCGAATTATCTTACTAATGATATATATATATATATATATATATATATATATATATATATATATATCATTAGGTTAGCCGACCGTAGTCGAGGGCGATCCGAAGGCTCCCTTTTCAATAGCTAATACTGAGGTGTTGGAAAGGGCGCTACTCCTTTTCCTGGATTAACCCACTAACCCTTGATCTATACATTATAATGCTGAGTGTTAAGCAAGGAAGCATCATGTACCATTTTTGAGTCTGACTCAATTGAATCCAGTCTTCCGGACCATTGGCGAAAACTCTTTATGAACCATTTCTCATGGACGTGCCAGTGTTGGCCGACCAACAAGAATTTACCTACAGCGGCTCTGTATAGATACAGGATTTAATCTGCAAGACCTGCCGGGAGCGATGGATGATATGTACGAATGATGAGAGAGAGAGAGAGAGGGCCAGGGAAATCCTTGCGAGCAGCGCGACTTGATGATGATATATATATATATATATACGCCTGTGTGTATATGAATTTAAAAAGTAAAGTTGGCGGCCTTAATCGAGGGTGACCCAAAGGCTCCCTTTTCAATAGCTACTACACCGAGGTGTAGGGGAGGCCGCTACTCCATTCCCTGAATTGCTCTATTTCATAATGCTGAGTGTTAAGCAAGGCTGTATCAAGTATCGTTTTTTGAGTCTTTGGAATGACTCGACCTGGGATTGAACCCTGGTCTCCTGGACCATTGGCAAACACTCTACTCATTAGGCCAACGATTGAAGGAAGCAACAATTTACAAATCAATAAATTCACTTTTGGACTAATACCCTTGGGAAAGGCATGACCCTCTTTATCCCTCACTGCTGTGAGTAAGATAATTGTAGAAAAACCTTACCATTTTTTCCATGTTGCTTTCGATGGAATTTTCAACCCATAGGAAAATCGATTTTCAATCCGGAACAGCATAATTCCGCGTTAATATGAAATGAGTACAAAAGTTCTCTGCTTAACAATTACAGATTCACCCGTCTTAAAAAAATCGTTTCAACAGCAAATGAATGGTGTTCCCCGTTCAAACCAAGATCGTAACTAATATTAACTGTTAAAAAATTGGAAAAACGTTAGCTAAATAGAGCAGCCATTACCACTTACCTAAGTTCTAGAATACTTAGAAAAGTCCCGGATTCTTGAAAAGACTTGCTCTGATTAAGATTCAGTGAAAAATGGTCAGTTAAAACTAGTGTGAAAAACTCGCAAGCCGTAAAGTAATAATAATAATAATGATAATAAACAGAACATTCAATCCCTGCTCGAAGGTCAGACTTGTTGTTAATTAATAAGAAAAAAGAACTTGTCACCTGATAGATTTTATTGTTTCAGCGTAAAATAAAAGAAAGCGAAAATATCGGCTCATAATTAGACCTTGTCCGAGAGCTGAAACAGCTGTAGAACAGTAAGGTGACGTGTTGGATTGTGACTTGAACACCTCTTTTGACATGCCGTGTAAAATGCGTGGGTGATATAACAGGAAATAGACCTGTTTCCTAAAGTAAACTGGACGCAAGTGTTTCCTTAGCGGAAGTGCTGCAAAAGTTGCGTGGATGGCATGCTTGAAGGAGGTGTGTCCCTGTGCAACGCGGGCAATACACAAAAAAGGCAGACTGGAAGTGTGACCACGAGAATTTGCGTGGGAGTCTGGAATATTATATAACCGCGATTTCGACTCGAGAAGGAAGAAGATCGACTGAACAGCTACTAGGTGTTATCGCTTTAGGCTCAGGCCTTGTGCCAGACTGCTCAGAGTTAGGAGGTGGCGGAAAGGGACCTGTGATAATGCCAGACTCGCGAAAGTAGAGAAGTGACGAGAAAGTAAGATAATTCGATGCCTTGAGGTTACCCTATACTAGTCTCACGAAAGCAGAATGAAGAGGAAGCAGTTCACTGAAGGTTCGTATCTCACCCGTGTGTGTGTGTAGCTCAGTCATCTTCGAACCTTTCTCACTCTCTACCCCCCATACATACATTTCGAGTAATAAAAGGAAAAGAAAAGAAACAGATTATATATTTGTACATCAACATTATTGCCTTTCTCTGTTGCGCAACAGACGGTGATACTAATAATAGTTGGCGCACTCGGAAGAGTCTCTAAGGGCTTAGAAAAGAGACCGGCAGCAATTATGAGATTGACTAGAATACTCAGAAAAGCTCTGGAAACCCTAGGAGACTTGCTGTTACTCAGACTCCGGCGAAAGATGAGCAGTTGACATTGGCGTGAAGAACTCATAAGAAGTAAGGACTACAAAAAAGCTAATGATATAGTTTCGCAAACATAGAATATTTGAAAATATCCAAAACATCCGACAAAATCACAAACTTTATGGAAAACCATGAAAAATTGGAAAGTGGAATTATCAGCCGGAGGACAAACCCTAGCAGACGTGAAAATCCAAAGAGGTACCTTCCAAGGAGACTCATTCTCGCTACGGCTATTTGTTATTATAATAAAACCGCCCAATTACATTCTTAAGAAAGGTACTGGGGATACAAATTTACAAAATCACTTGAAAAGATTAAACAACTTAGGTACATGGATGATATCAAGATATTTGCCCCCAAACGAAAAAGAACTGGAGACCCTGATGCAAACAATACGAATATACAGTCAAGAGATAGGAATGGAATTTGGTATTGAAAAACGTACAATGCAGACGGTAGAAGTTGGTAAAAGAGAAACAACAGAAGGAATAGACTTGCCCAACCAGGAAAGCATCAGAGCATTTGGAGGGGAGGAAAACTACAAATACTGGGAAATATTGGAAGTGGACACTAGCAAACAAGCGGATATGAAAGACGAAAAACGAGGAAAGATTACTTCAGAAGATCAAGAGAACTTTCTGAAACCAAGCTCTGTGGCAGAAATCTCTTCAAAAGTTATAAACACTTGAGCAGTACTCCTTGTAAGATACTCTGTTCTTAAAATAGACAAAGAAGAAACTCAGACAAATGGACGAAAGAACAAGGAAATTGATGACTATGCACAAGACGATACATCCAAGAGATGACATTGAGAGATTATATGTGCCAAGAAAAGAAGGAGGAAGAGGAGTCACCGACGTTGAAGATTGCGTTGATACAATCCTTCGATCACTTGGGCAATACACAAAAAAGGCCTTTCAAGAGATAACATAGACTATATGCGTAAAAACACATTTTCTGTGATTTTGATATATAAATGGATCATCTAATCCTGGCCAGAAGTGCAGACTTTGAGTTAATTAGAAAGAAAAAAGAGCTTGTCATCTAATGAATTTTGCCGTTCCAATGAAATTGTAGGTGGAATGATTGCTGTACTCTTTGAATATCGAGCATTCTACCAAAAATACAAAACAAATTAAAGAAACAATATATATATATATATATATATATATAAACATGTATAAACATATATATATATATATATATATATATATGCACACACACACACACACACACACACACACATATATATATATATGTATATAAAAACTCAAACCTAAGTATAGTAAACTTTTTAGATGTAACACTGTTGTGATGCTGACCAAAGAAAGACACGAGGAACACAAAAAGTTTGATAGAAAAACATATATTCAAGTAACAGAAACAATATACAAGTAAACCTGGTTAAACAGTAGTTAGTTAATAGGAAGCTGAGAGTCCAGTTGGGTAGTGACTATTCGTCCAATACGCAAATGGTATCACACGTGATTGTGTCACGCTGATAGGTGCACACCGTCTGACGCTCTCATTGACGTGTATCTATGGAGAAGGGTGAGTCATTTATGTAGGGAGTACAAAAAGCACTAAACCCAAAGAAAGAGAACGATACATCCATTTACATACACACTTCTACAAATTACCCACCCTCAATCGAGTCAATTACCGCAAACTGTCCAACATCGACATTTTCAACAAAAACAAACACACATGAAAATGCACTAAGAAATAGCTGTTATAAAAAAACACTAGGATACAACCCTACAAAAATAGCAGTTATAACCAAACACTAGAATACACCCCTCCAAAAATAGCGGTTATAACCAAATACTAGAATACACCCCTCCAAAAATAGTGGTTATAACCAAGCATTAGAATACACCCCTCCAAAAATAGCGATTATAACCAAACACTAGAATACACCCCTCCAAAAATAGCGGTTATAAACAAACACTAGAATACACCCCTCCAAAAATAGCTGTTATAAACAAACACTAGAATATACCCCTCCAAAAAGTAAACCAAAACAAAGAAATAGAAATATAACTTGGTTCAACCCACCTTACACCAAATGCGTAACATCAAACATCGGTAGGGATTTCCTAAATCCTATAAGCAAACACTCCCCTAATCATAGCCCCCTCACTAAAATTTTTATTAGAAACAATATAAAGATCAGATACAGTTGCACAAGTAATATATCCCAAATCATAAAAGGCCACAATAAAGAATATTGAAGCCCTCCACAACAACCCAAATCTCAATAAACAATGCAACTATAGGGATAAAATAAACATGCCCCCTAAAAGGAAACTGCCTTGCCTACAAAAAATGTAGTGTACAGAGCCATTATAAAAACTATCAGCTCAGTCTAGCAGTACGTAGGTGCAACAGAGAGAACCATAAAACAAAGAATATATAACCACAAACTTTCCGGCTCCAACAGAAATTACTCAACAAATGCTTCTTTATCCACACACGCCTGGCACCTAAAGAACATGAACATCTCGCCTATTATTACCTGGGAAATAATAAAACAACATCAACCTACAGCAAGTCATCAAAAATGCCTTCTTTGCCTCCATGAGAAACTTGACATTATCCCTCACCCATCACAAAACACCTTGCTAAAAAAATCAGATATACGATCCAAATGCCGACATGAGAACAAACATCTACTCTCACATTTCGACCCATACACATAACCCATTCCCACCTCTACAATCCACCACACCTATACCACCCATTCACGAATAACCCTATAACACACCCAATGCACTGTAAGTACCATTTTCCTCCATTGAACCTTTATATCCATCTCCAAGAACCCTCGCCACCTTTTTATATAATGTTAGCCATGATTTCATAATTGTTAGTAATACATTTTAATACAGTTTATTTACCACATTTCTTACGTACTTACCATCATAGATTAAAATAACCTATTCACAATATAACATCAACACAATATAGACAACTAATGCAGATTATTATTGCAACGTCTTAATACAGTTTATTTACCATATTCCTTACGTACATACCATCATAGATTACAATAATGTATGTAATATAATGGCTGAGGGATTTCGTTTTATATAGCTTGCCTTTGGGTTTAGTTAGGCTGAGAACCTTTCGGTTCAGCACATGGGTTAGTTAGGTGCAAACTTGAGCACAGGTGTTGACGCGCGTGCGGGGAGGATGTGTCGTTCACAGATGTCAAAATAAAAATCCCAGATAGAAAGGTTGACCAGTGGATGTGAATGACGTCATGCACCGGAAGCGCGTGCGGAGGGTTTTGGGGTTTTTGAAAAAGTCTGTTAGTTGAGAACTAGACACCGAACGAGAAGGGTCGACTTTCGGGGCTCGCAGAGGCTAGACGAATTTGTGCGCTACGGGCACCGCACGAGATGGCGGGGGGGGGTCAAATGGAAAAGTCAGGTGTGTTTCTCCCCTTATGTCGAAAAACCTTTAAACTCAAAGGTAATAAAAAGTTTCCTACCTGAACTAAGAAGTCGTAAGTGTTTTTCGTGTTTCGGGATTCCTATGTTCTATGTATATATGTTATGAACATTCTATATACGTTTCACATATCCGTATAATGGTTATGGTACATCTATACGTAATATAACATAGACACATTGACAGTTTTATTATTGCAACGGTTTAATAGAGTACATTTACCATATTCCTTAAGTACATACCACCATAGATTGCAATAACTTATACGTAATAAAACATTAACATAACATTGACAGCTAATACAAATTGTTATTTCAATTCAAACCAGAACATATTCCAGCATATAAATACGAGTATTGTATATTACAATATAACACATGTATCTTTTACACTATGATATTCCCACTCACCTATCCGTTCTAGATCCGGCATCTATTATACTTACAGGTCAAATCAAAAAATTAATTTCTTCATAATGCGATGGTGATGATAATTGTTCCTTAGTTAAAATCATCACTATACAAAAATAATTTTTTTTCCGTCCAAAACTCCTGTCTATACCGTGACATCTGCTTCCAGTCGCTACACTTAAATAACAACCTCAAACTTGCCGCGAGACGCATGTATCATCACACACACACACACACACACACACACACAAATAAACAAACACACACGCACTAACGATCACATATACGACTACACACAATAATACGCAAAAAAATCTACACAAACACACACACACACACACACATAGAAAAATGTGTTTTACACAATCTTAACGTAAACATTATTTTGACTGTATTTTTCGATTTCTCCAATATCTTTCTCTGCCTGATGATTGTCGTAATAAGACGGCATGAAACCTGTGGTCGCAGACAAGCAACCATGCTATTAAATAGATATACAAAAACTAATATATATATATCTATTGTTTGATCTGACGAAGCCCTATTAATCTTTTAGAGCATTGATTTATATCAAAGCTTTTAACAGGATGGAAATAAATTTATTATCTTAATGTGACCGATTGTTTGTTGTTTTTTTTTTGAAAAAATAATTTGTTCTGTGGATTTTGTTTGCATTGAGCTCTTTACCGGGATTACTTAAATTCAATATTCTGTTTTTGAATATTTTAATTGTCCTGCTTGGAATTGTTCCCAACTTCGGATTTACTGGATCAAATATTGTCTTATATATATATATATATATATATATTGTCATCCACAGACAGACTGTTTCGTTGTATCACAACTCTTCATTGTGGCTAGACACGTAGGACGCTTGAAGCTGGGATCAAACCCCGCCTAACTTTACGTTAGACTTAGTTTCAGACCACTCGGCCAACAAGCGTACCACGTCAGCTAGGGAATTATAAGGTATTAAGTAGCAGCAGAAGCGCTCGTTTGTTTACATTTTATACCTTACCAGATATTAGAGTGCTCAATTCGTTCGAACAGCTTTGCATTATTACACAAGAATGCTGCGAGCAATCTTGAACAAGTCCTGGCGGCAACACCTCACAAGACACCAACTGTACGGCCACCTGCCTCCTATCACGAAAACTATCCAAGTTAGACGAACCAGACATACAGGACACTGCTGGAGAAGCAGGGACGAACTCATAAGTCATGTACTCCTATGGACCCCCACATATGGCCGAGCAAAAGCAAGACGACCAGCACGAACATACATTCAGCAACTATGTGAGGATACGAGATGATGTCCAGAAGACCTGCCAAAGGCGATGAACGATAGCGAGAGAGGGTCAGGGATATCCGTGCTACCAGCACGACATGATGATGATGATGATGATGATATATATATTGCGTAACGAATTATCAACGAGGTGACAATCTTCCATTTTATCAAAAAACTACAAGATAGAATTTAACGAAACTTTCAGAGAATGACAACAACAGTTTTATGAGCATGCTGTGTGAAAATTGTAAGTTTTCGCTTAAATATATAGAAACTACCTTAATTACTTAAAATCATAACTGTTCCAAATTATTAGCGAGGTGTAATTAAAACTAACGTAAACAAGAAAATAACGCTTAAATTGCTTCATAAACAGATTGCTATGAATACATACAGAAACCAACATGAAATAAATAGAAATCAACGTCCTAACAATCTCATATACGACTAATTTGTAACAGTAATCATCATCATCATCATCATCATGTCATGTTAGTAGCACTGATATCCCTGACCCTCTCTCGCCACTTTTCCCTATCGTTCATCGCCTCAGGCAGGTCTTCAGGACTACATCCCGTATCCTCACATAGTTGCTGAATGTATGTTCGTGCTGGTCGTCCTGCTTTTGCACGGCCATGTGTGGGGGGTCCATAAGAGTACATCACTTATGAGCTCGTCCCTGCTTCTCCAGCAGTGTCCTGCATGTCTGGTTAGTCTAACTTGGATAGTTTTCGTGATAGGGGGCAGGTGGCCGTACAGTTGGTGTCTTGTAGAGTGTTGCCGCCAGGACTTGTTCAAGATTGCACGCAGCATTCTTGTGTAATTGCCGTCTAGCTTCTTCTCCAGCCTTTTTGTTAGAGTCCATGTTGTGCACCCATATAGCAGTATCGATGTGACCGCTGCCTGGAAGAAACTGCGTTTCATTTTATCGGTTAGGTCTGATTTCCATATAATCGATAGCCTATTGATAGCTGTCCATGCTTTCGTTAACCTCGTGTCGATGTCCTTTTCGGTTGATTCGACGCTGCTTCCTAGGTAAGTGAATTTGTCTCCTAGTTTAAGAGGGGTTCCGTCTAGAGTGGAGATGTCCCCCGTTTGATTATAGCACATATATTCCGTTTTCAGTAAATTATATAAAGGATAAAAGTCTCTGCTCATTTTTGCAGTAGCAAACACTTTTTACTCAGCAATGAATATATCAACCTAATATCTTTATCAATTTATGAGATACCACTTATTACTAATATATTCGGTTGAATGAAATTTTTACAGAACAGTTATATGCACGTGTGCTGTAAAAATTGTTTGATCCCACAAAAATGCACAGAAACTTTGATTATTTACCTAATTTACTTAAATTATTACTGTTCCTGGGTCGATTCATACCAACGACTTAAAAAATGGTACTTGTGTACCATATTCACAATTAACGCTATGTGCGAAATGGACATATAGTGTTCATTACGATAGAACATATAAAGAACATAGGAATCTCGGAATTTGAAAACACGTAACGACTTCTTGTTCAGGTACGAAACCTTTTTATTAACTTTGAGTTAAAGGTTTCGACGTAAGGAGGAGAGACACAATCTTCTATGCTATCTTATTTATTTGGTCCCCATCTCGAGCAGTCCCCGTTTCGAGCGGCCCCCCATAGGGCGCAAGTTCGCCTCGCGTCTGCGAGCTCCAAAAGTCGATCCTTCTCGTTTGGCGTCAAGTACCCGATTCTCTCTCTCTCTTCAAATTCTCACACAAACCTTCGCGCGCTTCCGGTGCGTCACTTTGTTTACGGCACAGTGAGAATTTTTACCTTGTCTCATATTGTGAGCCCAGCTGTATTTTACACTTGATGCCGTCCTGCTTTACACTCAGCATTAAAAGGTACGGATCAAGGGAAAAGTGGAGTAATCCAGGGAATGGAGTTGCGCCTTCCCCTACAACTCAGTGTAGTAGCTATTGAAAAGAGACCCTTTGGGCCATCCTCAACTAAGGTTGCCAATTTTAATTACTTATTATCACTATTACAAATTATTAGCAAGGTATATATAAAAGTAATTTTAAACAAGAAAATGCTTTAAAAAAAGGTACGTGGAGTACAGAGGCACTGTAAAAACTATCAGCTCAGTCAAGCAGTACATAAGTGCAACAGAGAGAACCATGAAACAAAAATATATACTATCACAAACTTTCCTTCACCAACAGAAATTTGAACTCATATCACCGAGTCCATTTATTCCCTCCAGCTATGGGTGAATAGTAGGGCAGATTGTGCTTTTGAACTTTAATGTGACAACTAGTCTAGGAGAAGGAAAACCCTTAATTCAAGCCTGCTTAAAATTGACCTTGCATCGCATCCTGCTCATGTGTGTGGGTATATATATATATATATATAGGATGTCCCAAAAATGTATACGTATTAAAAATAATTTAAAAGTAAATGTGTATTCATTTTTTGGGACACCCTGTATATGTATATATATATATATATATATATATATGTATATATATATATATATCCTACAAAAGTTATCTTCGTCAATTTTTCTCCTTGCCATAATGAAATATGACAACTAACGCGTCTCTATTTTTGTATTAAATTTCAATGAAATTATCAGAAAATTTCCTCTGCCCCTTGGGGCATATTGTTGATAAATAAATGTACAATTGAAGTTGAACAGATAATGTAACAGAAACATATTGGCATTTAGTCAAACTAAAATCAAGACAAAGGGCAGATAACTCATGAATATATGTTACGGAAATGACAGAAAGCAAGAGACCATTTCACCTTTGTGCTTATGTTGTAGACAGTAACTCCACGTTTAATTCTAATAAAATCAATTTATTTCAAACTTAAATTTTTTGAGGGAAGAAATTTTTCTCAATAAAAGCATGCAAGATTATTCAAGGTTTTAAAAAGGTTTTAGTGAACAGGATTCAATTTCAGTTTCTTTGTTTAATGGCATGTCAACCTTTACAGCTTTAATACCATAGTCAGAAGTACAGTATTGACACTATTAAACCCATTGTCGGAGAATAAGGTGGTTCATATTTTTCCCAAGGGTATTAGTCCGAAAGTGAACGTAATAGCAAGACTGGAGTTCGAAATCGCTTACTAAGATGTTGCATCAAGCTCGTTAGCCACTTGCGGGACTCTCTTGTGTTGTTATTTTAGATTTAAGATACTACATGTGTCAAAAATTATAAAATTAGCATACTTAGATTGATTGATTGATTTTAACGGCATGTCAACCCCCCAAAGATTATTTTATGTTTAGAAATGAAAGAAATCGCATTCATTGTATTTGTTTTAGTTTGGATTTATTGCATATCAACTGGTGTAGATCATTTAATGCCAGATCCATTTTTATACAAATAAACAGTTCTATTTTAAACAATTCAGTTTAGCATAAGTACTCAGTTTAAATGTCAAAAACAATTCCATTTCAAGCAACTCAGTTTAGCATCATTACACTGTTCAGTTCTATTTGATCCATGCACGAGGAATAATTTTTATCATAAAAATGCATTAGAAATGATTTTTATAATAAAAATTCGTTAGAAATGATTTTTACTATAAAAATGCATTAGAAATGATTTTTACTATAAAAATGCGTTAAAAATAATTTTTACAATAAAAATGCATTAGAAATGATTTTTACTATAAAAATGCATTAAAAATGATTTTTACTATAAAAATGCATTAAAAATGATTTTTACAATAAAAATGCATTAGAAATGATTTTTTCTATAAAAATGCATTAAAAATGATTTTTACTATAAAAATGCATTAAAAATGATTTTTACTATAAAAATGCATTAAAAATTATTTTTACTATAAAAATACATTAGAAATGATTTTTACTATAAAAATACATTAGAAATGATTTTTACAATGAAAATGCATTAGAAATGATTTTTACTATAAAAATGCATTACAAATGATTTTTACTATAAAAATGCATTAAAAATGATTTTTACAATAAAAATGCATTAGAAGTGATAATTATTATAAAAATACATAAGAAATGATTTCCCAATAGAAATGCATTAGAAATGAATTTAACTATAAAAATGCATTTTGCCCTGTCGACTGGGGCTGTAGAATATACTGACTGATTCTCTGCAGTGGGGTAAGACGAATATCCTGATATATGACACTAAAGAATCTGATGGTGAGTTTCTGTAATGCTGGAGCTTTGGGGAATGCGGAGAACCCTTTTATTGCCATCGCACCCAGGTCCATTTTGGCCCGGAGTGGTAGCACCTGATAAGGGTCCTATCTATGGATTAAATAGACCTAAACCGTGTTTTTTTTACTTTACTGTTTTATGCATTTAAACTGCGTATTTATGCTAAACTGAATTGTTTGGAATAGAACATTTTGGACATTTAACCTGAGTATTTATGCTAAACTGAATTGTTTGGAATAGAACTGTTTGGACATTTAACCTGAGTATTTATGCTAAACTGAATTGTTTGGAATAGAACTGTTTGGACATTTAACCTGCGTATTTATGCTAAACTGAATTGTTTGGAATAGAACTGTTTTGACATTTAACCTGAGTATTTATGCTAAACTGAATTGTTTGGAATAGAACTGTTTGAACATTTAACCTGAGTATTTATGCTAAACTGAATTGTTTGGAATAGAACTGTTTGGACATTTAACCTGAGTATTTATGCTAAGCTGAATTGTTTGGAATAGAACTGTTTGGACATTTAACCTGAGTATTTATGCTAAACTGAATTGTTTGGAATAGAACTGTTTGACAATTTAACCTGAATATTCATGCTAAACTGAATTGTTTGGAATAGAACTGTTTGGACATTTAACCTGAGTATTTATGCGAAACTGAATTGTTTGGAATAGAACTGTTTTGACATTTAACCTGAGTATTTATGCTAAACTGAATTGTTTGGAATAGAACTGTTTGGACATTTAACCTGAGTATTTATGCTAAACTGAATTGTTTGGAATAGAACTGTTTTGACATTTAACCTGAGTATTTATGCTAAACTGAATTGTTTGGAATAGAACTGTTTGGACATTTAACCCGAGTATTTATGCTAAACTGAATTGTTTGGAATAGAACTGTTTGGACATTTAACCTGAGTATTTATGCTAAACTGAATTGTTTGGAATAGAACTGTTTGGACATTTAACCCGAGTATTTATGCTAAACTGAATTGTTTGGAATAGAACTGTTTGGACATTTAACCTGAGTATTTATGCTAAACTGAATTGTTTGGAATAGAACTGTTTGGACATTTAACCTGAGTATTTATGCTAAACTGAATTGTTTGGAATAGAACTGTTTGGACATTTAACCTGCGTATTTATGCTAAACTGAATTGTTTGGAATAGAACTGTTTGGACATTTATCCTGAGTATTTATGCTAAACTGAATTGTTTGGAATAGAACTGTTTGGACATTTAACCTGAGTATTTATGCTAAACTGAATTGTTTGGAATAGAACTGTTTGGACATTTAACCTGAGTATTTATGCTAAACTGAATTGTTTGGAATAGAACTGTTTGGACATTTAACCTGAGTATTTATGCTAAACTGAATTGTTTGGAATAGAACTGTTTGAACATTTAACCTGAGTATTTATGCTAAACTGAATTGTTTGGAATAGAACTGTTTGAACATTTAACCTGAGTATTTATGCTAAACTGAATTGCTCGAAATGGAACTGTTTTGATATCTAAACTGTGTACTTATGCTAAACTGAATTATCCGAAATAAAACTGTTTTGACATTAATTCTGCGTATTGCCCAGTCGTCTGGGGTTGTAGAATAAACCGACTGCATTTCTGCGGAGGGGTAAGACCCTACTAATGAGGGTCCTGGTTATGACACTAAATATAAACTGATGGTGAGGCTCCAGTAATGCCGGAGTTTTGGGGAATGCAGAGCACCCCTTCATTGCCATTGTTCCCTGGTCTCTTCGGCCTAGAATGGTAGCACCTGATAGGGCCCTATCTATGGGTTAAATAGAACTAACTGCATACTTTTGCTAAACTGAATTGTTTGAATCAGAACTGTTTGACTAAACTGAATAGCTTGAAATAGAAATGTTTTTGACAATTAAACTGTACTTACATTTAAACTGCGTGCTTATGCTAAACTGAATTATTTGAAATGGAATTGTTTTTGACAATGAAACTCAACTTACACTAAACTGAATTGTAAAGAAAGTCTATACTTATACTAAACTAAATTAGGTGAATTGAATAGTTTGAAATAGAAATGTTTAATTAAACTGTGCACTCATGCTAAACTGAATGGTTTGAAATAGGACTGATTATTTGTAAAAAAAAAGGATTTGGCGTTAAATGGCCTACAAAGGTTGATATGCTATAAAACCCAACCAACCAACCGAAAATGCATCAGAAATTATTTTTACTATAAACATGCATTGAAAATGATATTAACTCAAATGTATGGGAAATGATTTTACTATAAAAATGCATTTTTATAATCAAAATGCATTGAAAATGATATTTACTATAAAAATGCATCGGAAACGGCTTTTACTCAAAAATATATTGGAAAGGATTTTTACGATAAAAATGCATTGGGAATCATTTTTACTATAAAATGCATTAGGAAAGGTTTTTACATCAAAAACACATTAGAAATGATTTTTTTCTATAAAAATACATTAGAAATTATTGTTACTATAAAAATACATTAGAAATGATTGTTACTATAAAAATACATTAGAAATGATGTTTACTATAAAAATACATTAGAAATAATTGTTACTATAATAATACATTAGAAATGATGTTTACTATAAAAATACATTAGAAATGATTGTTACTATAAAAATACATTAGAAATGATTTTACTATAAAAATACATTAGAAATGATTTTTACTATAAAAATACATTAGAAATGATTTTTACTATTAAAAATACATTAGAAATGATTTTTACTATAAAAATACATTAGAAATGATGTTTACTATAAAAATACATTAGAAATGATTTTTACTATAAAAATACATTAGAAATGATTGTTACTATAAAAATACATTAGAAATGATTGTTACTATAAAAATACATTAGAAATGATTGTTACTATAAAAATACATTAGAAATGATTGTTACTATAAAAATACATTAGAAATAATTGTTACAATAGAAATACATTAGAAATGATGTTTACTATAAAAATACACTAGAAACAATTTTTACAATAAATAAAGCATCAGAAAAAAAAAAATCAAAACGAACAATTTCTAAGTGTGCTAAATTCCATAATTTTCGCCAAGTGTAATATACAGATTTATTACAATCAGCAAATTGCCGGCTGCTGTTTTTATGAGGATTTATTTCTTCTCAACAAAGGGTGCAACTTCTAATTTTCCTTTGACCTTATTTTCTTCTGTTTGTGTGTTAGTACCGATTTTCATTTATGTAAACCTCATTCCATTCAGCCAATTTCTAATAGTGATGTCAGAAACATTAACAGCTACATCGACTCATTTGTTTTGTACATTTTCTTTTTTTCTTTAAGACTTATTGCTTTGATTTATCTATCCTGAAGTTTTGATGTCTTTCGTGGTCTATCAGTGTGGTTTCCTTTTTTTAACCGCCCCATTTCTTTGGCACCAAATTTGAAACCCAGCTGAATGATAACAACCAACGCCTTTCGCTACACTTCACAATGGATCAGCTTTTTGAATGACTTTCCATTGTTCCAATGGTAGTTTTTGTTTTTGTTTGGTTAGAGTCATGTTTCTTTTCGGTTCGGCATGACCAACCGCTTGTTGAGATCTGCAAGAACGGTCTTCTAACTGTCGACTGATTTGCATATGTAGGCTTCGGTTGATATTTGTTTTAGGAACGTAAATTCAAAGATCTGTGGATTTGTGCTGGTATTACTTTGATGGCGTTGGTATTACGTTGGTATTTCGTTGGTAGTTATCCCCTCGCTAAATGTTGATGGAAAATAAAGGTAGTGAAGAAGAACGAAGAAGTCGTTAGGTTTTTGAAGGAAGATTTTAATGGCAGCATGAAGTAAAGGGGTTTACACTGGTATGCTGCGAGGTCTCGTAGTAAAGAAAGAATGTAGGAAGTTGTTACAGTGTATCATCTAATTTGTTTTTTTTTTTTAACTAGAATCCTTTGGTCTAGAAGAATAGACCGAAGGGATCCATAAACTAGATGGCTCTCCTCATAGTGGTTGATGAGGCTACTACTATTCGGGAACAGACGAATAGACGTCCGTTCCCTTTGGGGATATCTGAGCGAGAGAGAGATTGGCGGGCTTTCTTCAATTTTTGGTCTTGCTAGGAAATATGGTTCGGGCTGAATAGGACAAGTCATCCTGATTGGGTGAAAATGTTGCGCGACTCTAACGGTCAAATTAAATTACGCGCCAAACAAAAATTTCAATTTTCTTTCTGCTACAGATTATTCCATGATTTTTCACTCTGCATGTCTTTAAAAAAGTTATAACATCAATTCAAATTCTATCCGTCAGAATTTTTGAGATAAGGCTTGGTGTCTATTATTTTGGTTGTGATATTTCGTTGTCTTAATAACACACACAGATGAAGGATTCAGTACATCCGTTTATCGAAAACCAACTTTCACCGGAGAGTGCCTCAACTTCAACTCCAACTGTCCATACAAAGTTGGGTTATGCTGACCTCTTGAGTAGATTCGGTATTGAAACGAACACAATATGGGAAACAATAATTGAAAAACCTAATTAAACTGTTTTTAGAGTAAGTAAATTTAGCGATAGTAATTTGTTGTCATTACTTTTTAGCGAGGAAATGTTGGAACGTGCGCATGTATGTTATTCCCTCGTTAATTGTTGTTGGAAATAAAAGAAGGATGAAGAAGCACGAAGACGAAGATGCCGTAAGGTTTTCTATGAAGGTTTTTAATGACAGCATGGAATAAAGGGTTTACATTTATGCTACCAGTCTCGTAGGAAGGAAAGAAGTAAGGAAATGAAATAAAGTTGTTATGGAGTTGAGAAAGAATTTTAGCAGCTAAATGACTGAGCGAAAAGTGCATCGTTTGGTTTAGGCATTGTTGGATGTGTGAGGGAGATATGTTCGCCATAGTGTAGCAAAAGTCGTGTTTGCTGTTTGAGGACGGAAACGATTGTAGTCACCGTGAGTTTGTGGTTCTGGTTGTTTCGGGGAGAAGCATGAATGTCTCCAAAAAATGTTGCTCAGAGGTGAAGTAGCTAGGTGTCAGAGTGGAATTTTTGCATCGCAGTCGACATAGCCGATTTTGGGGATGACGTAAAGTTGTTCCTGTGTGTGGCGTATTGAATTCATCTAATTCATATTCAACTGGGAACCCTTGGTCTATGAGAATAGACGCAAGGGGTCCATGAATTAGACTGCTTCCCTCATGGTGGTGTGATGCTGCTGCTGCTTCTGCTGCTGCTATTGAAGAGCTGACCGTAAGACGTCTATACTGAACGAAGGAGTTCTGAGAAAAAAAGTGTTTGGCAGATTTCCCCAGTTTGTGCTGCCCGGAAAGATGATCCGGATTGAATAGGATAAGTCATCCTGATTGGGTGAAATTATGCGTCAACCCTAAAGGTCGAATTAAATTACGCGTTAAACAAAAATGCGAAATTCATTCTGCTACATAAGTAAGTCGGCGACCGTAGTCGAGAGCAACCAGAAGGCTCCCTTTTCAATAGCTACTACACCGAGGTGTAGGAAAGGGTGCTACTCCTTTCCCTGGTGTACTCCACTTTACCCTTGATACGAACCTTATATTGCTGAGTGTTAAGCAAGGAGGTATCAAGTACCATTTTCAATGTCTTTGGTATGACGCGACCTAGGATTGAACCCAGGTCTCCCGGACCACTGGCGAAAAGTAGATTACTTTAAAAATTAAAAATATTAAGAATAACTGATGCCATTGGATTTTACATTTCGAATTCATCTCATGACACTTCTCGAGAAACTCCTAGTGATGTTTCTCGGATTGGTTGGCGTGAAACACAATGACGTCATTATTTGAATCATCATCATCATCATGTCGTGCGGCTAGCACGGATATCCCTGACCCTCTCTCTCCATGTCTCCCTATCATTCATCGCCTCTGGCAGGTCTTCAGGGTTACATCCCGTATCATCATATAGCTTCTGTATGTATGTTCGAGCTGGCCGTCCTACTTTTGATTGGCCATATGCGGGGGTCCACAGAAGTACATCACTTACGATCTCGTCCTTGCTTCTCCAGCAATGTCCGGCATGTCTGGTTTGTCTAGCTTGTATAGTTTTCGTGATAGGTGGTAGGTGACCGTATAGTTGGCGCCTTGTGGGGTGTTGCTGCCAGGATTTGTTCAATTATTTGAATAACATCTTCATAATTCTAGAAGGTCTTGTTTGATCAACGTTCAAACTACAAAAATGGTTTCCTAGGTTTCTATGCTCAGATAAACAAGGGACATCGGAGGAAGGCCGGAGGATACAGCGGCTGAAACATTTGTGTTTCAACTTACTACAATAAAGATGAGGACAACTGCCAGAAAAATCACAACCAAAATAATAACTTCCACTAGTTTGTTTAAGGAACGTTTTAAGAGAGAATCTTTAACTATTAAATGAAAAAATGTTTTCTGTCTTATCTGTTATTAGTATATTTACTGCTAAATAAAAAATCGAAGAGAACATTCTTTAAGTGAGCTAATTACATAATTTTTGTTTGGGAGAATAAAAGAAAATTTGAGTTAATGATGCTCCTAGTAAACATCAGGGTTTACCGATGCTTATTACACGGATTCTTTTGATTTTCACTCGCCATCCGTCCCTAACGCCCATTGCTCTTTGCAGGTTCTCTAGATGGTATCCAGTGTTCGCACAAAACTGAGGAATATAGGTTTTTGCTTGTCGACTAATACTTGCGTGTCTATAACTAGGAGCCCACAGATGAACGATGCTTGTAAGTTCGTCCTTGTTTCTCCTGCTTGTCTGGTTTGTCTTACTTGGATGGTTTGGGAGATGAGAGGTAAGTAGCCGAACATCCTGTGTTTTGTATTGTACTGCTTCCAGGATTTGCTCAAAACAGCATGCAGAGTTTTTTTTTTTGTAGTTTCTGCCTTGCTTTTTCTCTAATCACTTCATTAATTTTCAGGTGGTGCAGCCATACAATAGTGTTTACACCGCTACAGTTAGGAAGAATTCCCGCTTTATTTTATCAGAGAGATCAGATTTCTATATGGTCGACAACCGGTCAATAGCAGCCCTTGCCTTTCCTATGGGTATGCTAGAATCGCTTTCAAAAGATGAGATATTGCTACCTAGGTTTGTTAAATGGTTTACTAATTTAAAGTAATTATTGAGGGTGGTGATTTGAAATCTGACAAGAGAAGATAGGTTGTTCATAGGGTGGGGATTTGAAATCTGACAGGAGAAGATAGGTTGTTACAGAGGGCGGTGATTTGAAATTTGACAATAGAAGATAGGTTGTTATAGAGGGTGGTAATTTGAAATCTGACAAGAGAAGATAGTGTCATATTATCATATGCAAATTCATGCACATATATACATATACATATATATGCGGAATACAGACTGACGCTATGATAACAGAGAAGCGAAGACTTCTTTAGAAAAATATGTACCTCTCACTTTATTGTAAGGGTTCAAAAAGGGTTACTCAGGGTTTTACTGTGAGAGGGAGTTGGAGACCGAACAGAACTGCAATATATTGACCCCCACTCTTATGGCCGTCAGCGTTGTGTCTTTCTCGTTATCTAGGGCTGCTCAACCGGAGGCACAAGGGCCTAGCTCTTTGCTGGATGATGGCTTTCTTTGCTGCATCTTATCAGCAACCTCTCTGGGCCCCAACTCATCAGGGGCTCCAAGGGCCCCCTCCGCCAGGCTTTCTCTACCACATCTTATCAGCAACTTTTCTGGACTCCAACTCATCAGGAGCCCCGAGTGCCCCTTCGGCCTGGTGTGGCTTTCCCTACCATATCTCGTCTAACTCCGTCCGATCTCTAACTCAATCGGGGGCACCGAGGTCCCCTTCGGCCCGGCGTAGTTTTCTTTACCACATCTCGTCTCCTACTCCAACTGTCTGACTTCTTGTCTTAACTGAGTTATATTATAGTTCAACGCCCACTCAATCGTGCACTCAATCTTTGGAATGGCATGTTTGATTGTCATCAAGCGGAAATAACTGTCATGCAGTTCAGAGGTCACTCTCTTCCGGTGCATCAGTCTATGAGTGTATCATGGGATTTTTTACCTTGTCCCATTTCGTCAGCCAATATCCGCCTACGCGATTTCTTTCGATTACTGGCCATTGGGATGTGTCACTTCCTTCCGGTGCATCACTTTGGAATGACATATTTGGCCGGGTCGAAGGTCAAAATACAACGATAGGTTGTTATAGAGGGCGGTGATTTGAAATCGGACAAGAGAAGATAGGATGTTATAGAGTGTGATAATTTGAAATCGGACAAGAGAAGATAGGTTGTTATAGAGGGTGGTGATTTGAAATCTGACAAGAGAAGATAGGTTGTTATAGAGGGTGGTGATTTGAAATCTGACAAGAGAAGATAGGTTGTTATAGAGGGTGGTGATTTGAAATCTGACAAGAGAAGATAGGTTGTTATAGAGGGTGGTGATTTGAAATCTGACAAGAGAAAAGAGGTTGTTATAGAGGGTGGTGATTTGTAATCTGACAAGAGAAGATAGGTTGTTATAGAGGGTGGTGATTTGAAATCGGACAAGAGAAAAGAGGTTGTTATAGAGGGTGGTGATTTGAAATCGGACAAGAGAAGATAGGTTGTTGTAGAGGGTGGTGATCTGAAATTTGACAAGAGAAGATAGGTTGTTATAGAGGGTGGTGATGTTCATTTCATCACTGTTATTGGTGGGATTGTTGCATGGGACAATTGTTGTGCAGCGGTTGCTATTAAATTAAACACACTTAATTCTCGTTTTTTTCTTCTAAGCTCTTTCGTAATTTTAAAGCACAAGGACAGAGAATGATTCCTGCACTTCCAACGTCGAGATTGATAGTGTTTTTCATGTAGATGTCGACACAAATGTCCATCATAATATTTTAGTTCCGTTCTTTATGATAATATCTATTTTCTTAAACGCGTGATATCTGTATTCTGCTCGACTGCAGACGCAGTAAGCTCAAAGCCGGTTTATTGTATATAATGTTTTAATATTATGTTATATTATGTCTGATGCTTTTTTTTTGTATGACTATAAGTTATTATGTCTGAAATTTTTTTGCATCTGAGTAATTTAGGTTTGGGTGCTATATCTGATTTTTTGAACACTCGAACCAGAACTCCAACCTTGTTCACCCCTTGTTCCCCCGTCTGAAAGACGATGCGGTTTGGACGTATGGTTATAATTAGAATCAAGGTAATATTTCGGTAGATATTTTTCTCTCATCAATCGATGGTACCCTTATAGATGAGTAGCAGCTGTTTTCTGAGTGAACAATTTGGTCCTGGCCGTTGACCTATGAGGTTCCTCTGCTCAGAATCAGGTGAAGCGTGCCGTTAATATGCTTTTGGGTTAATCCACCTTGCTTCACAACCACCGTACTGCATCCCATGGTTTCTAATACTATATGTTTGTATGACTCGTCTGATACTCTCCTTCCTCAGAATTTCTTATCTAGTGACAATACCCGTTTTTGTATTGGTAGGATTGCCTATTTCCTCTCTTATTTACCATTTATGTTTTGATAATATAATATAGCTGTTAAAAGTGGGTTTATGGTTACATCATCAATTTCTCCAATTCCTTTCAGTGGCAACGATTTATATTCTCTCATCGTTATTGTTAACTTCTTTCTTTCTAACAGTGGCCTTTAATATCATATTTTAATCTAACAATTACTCTTTAAAGGGTATCTTGCTCTGTCCCAGCAGACACACACACACAAACACACACACATATATATATATATATATAGCACTCAATATTTGGTATACGAGCAACTTTCTGTTCTCTAAGTGGCGGAGTAAAAGTTATTTTTATATACATACACTTGTCTCGACGCAACTGAGATCCTCTTACGCTTTTGGAGACCAGGGTTCGAATCATTGGTGTCTAGTATCTTGGCCAGCTTTTCATTTCACTATCTTTAAAATCGCCGAATCATTGGTGTCTCCTGTTTTTTCTTCTGAATTTCTATTTTTAAAGTAATCATATCCCATTCCACGTCAACAACCTACTTTTTTTGTTTATTGTATGTTATACTTATATATTTCATAAATTCTAGTGGCTTGACTCTTTCACTAGAATTTCAAATAATTTTAACTAATTTTTTTCTGAAACATTTCTTGTTCACTTAGTCTATCCAATCAGCTACCCAGCGATGAATTGTTGACGTGTCACCAGCCACAATCACCTAAACGTGACACTTATACTTTGCGTCAAGGTCAGACTTTGAATTCTTATCTATCTATCTATCTATCTATCTCCTAAGTCTGTTCATATTCGTTCAAATCTATCTATCTATCTATCTATCTATCTATCTATCTATCTATCTATCTATCTATCTATCAAGTAGGCTATATATCTCATCTCATTCTGATCACATCTATCTATCTATCTAACAGATTAAAATATATTTACATATTTTATCCAAAGTTCTGCAAAAATAGTTTACAAAATAGCATGATTTCTCTTATAATTTTTGGATTTGCCGATGGACTAATTTTTATAAGATTTATTTATGTCTACCCCATAAGATACTGTAAAACTCTGTCGACAGGGTTCAGAATACGCTGTCTGTATCCCTAGCAGAGAAGTAAAACCTCTTCCCCCCAAAAAGAAGTGGCACTAAACTGTATCTAATGGTGAGACTCCAATTCATGAGCCACGGGAAGTGACGAGTACTCCTTCATTGTCATTACTCCCAGGTCCACTCTGACCCCGGAGTGTTAGTAATTGTTAGGGTTCTATTTATGGATCAAATAGATCTGTTTTAAAATATTAGTATTAGATCGGAATACTTGAAACCATATAATTGGGTGCAGACAAAGGATTATTATAAAATAAAGATACTAACTTGAAATCGTATAATTGTCCAGTGCTTGCCAATGGTTCGGGAGACCGGGGTTCAATACCAAGCCGAGTCATACCAAAGACTCAAAAAATGGTACCTGATGCCGCCTTGCTTAACACTCAGCAATATGATTAAGGATCAAGGGTAAAGAGGAGTAATCCAGAGAAAGGAGTAGCGCCCCCCTACACCTCTGTGTAGTATCTATTTGAAAAGGGAGCCTTCAGGTCACCCTTGACTAAGGTCACCAACTTTACTTACTTTATACAGAAATACTTGAAACCATATAACTCTGCGCAAATGATTAGAATTAAATAGGGATATTTTATATTTCGAGAAATAACTACACAAACAATGTAAATATGAACGTACAATGTGTGACACGATGTTGGGCATTCGTTGTATGGGTGTGTGTGTAGGTGCCACTCAGAGCATCCTTTTGTCTATTTTGACGCGAAACCCATGCAAAAGGGAGCAGAAGAGACCAGTCGACAGAATAGATGAGTCGGCATGAGAGAGCATTCAAGAGAAGGACACAGTCGGCAGAAGGAGGCAGTCAGAAGATGAAAGCAGGGCAGAGATGAGATAAGAACAGAAGTCAGAAAGACGACTGCTAAGACCTGTTGACCTACAGAGGCCGGGTTAACCAACGCGAGATGTCAGTATTGCTTGTGGCTTTGTGAGAGTTTTCGCCCGAGTACACGCTCGTGTTAGCTCACAGAAAGCACAAAAAGTGTCTCGGACTTCCCCTTCTTGCGTTTGGAGATAACTTAAGTCTGTTTGTTTGTTTGTTCTTTTCTTCCATCACCTCGGTTGTGTATTTTGTGTGTTGGCAAAGGAATGGGAAATACCTCTGGCGAGAGATGAGAAAAACCACTAGACGATTCGAATGGCCATGAGTAGTTTGGTTGGTTGAGATAGTGGGGTCGGCCGGCGGGTATGGTCACAAATGAAAGCAATTCCTAAATCTCTTGTTATCAAATAACCCTATATAGATTGAGCTGCCGTAAACACCCACCAACCAATCAGTCCTTTGTTCTGTGATGTAAATTTTATTGTATACCGGACAGATGTTTTTGAACATGAGGCAAAAAAGTGAGAGGAAAAAAGAATTTAACCGATAATCTCAGAAGTAGAGAATAAAGTTGGGAACAGATGAAAACATTTGAAGGGCTCAGATCGATAAAATGTATTGCCAAACTATTTCAATAATTCTCTTTAAAACGATTCACCTTGTTTCTTTGGTGGTTTTCAAATCACAGCCCTCGATTTGAAACCTTGTTTTGTTTTCTTCTATAATTGTCGAGAGGCGGGGAACTAATACACAGATATTAACTATTTTAAAACTTTTCTTTAAACTTAAATTACCCACAATCCTCGGAATTAGATAATTCAAGGGAAAAACTTATAAAAGGAAATCGCAGAGAGGTACAAAATGTCTGACTCAGCTGAAGAAAATAACAATACAAATCGTATAAGTTTTTCATCATCTGAAGTTTTATCGATTTCGCCATTCTTTTTGCCAAATCTATGCGGTAAAATGAACTATAATTTTGACACATAAAAAAAATATGAACGAACTAGTATCTTGGCCAGCTTTTCATTTCACTATCTTTAAAATCGCCGAGTTTGCAAAATTACAACGATCAAACATTTTCTTCTGAAGATCTATCGTCTGCTTCCATCAATTTTCCTCGGCGCCTGTTCAGTTCTCTGTCTGCTCCGTTTTTTTCTTGGTCTAATTTTAAATATAACTCCAAGTTTGATTTAGCCCAATCATGCCTTTTCCAGTATTTGTCTGTCTTCTTCCTTTTCTCTTTATCTTTCCTTCCTTTTTTGGCATTACCTTCTCTTTTAAAGATTATTGTCGCTCTATATAGACATGACACACTTAAAGTAGGAGGATGACGTTGAAGCTAGAGCCAAGCAAAGGTTAGAAATTCCTTACAAACTATTAGAAAACTTGTTTTTCTCGTAAATAAAAAGATAGAAACGAGGGAGTCTCTGTCTTTTTATTCTTTTGTTCAGTCTTTGTATATCTGTAATTTTTTCTTTCGTCTGAGTTCGTGCGAAAACACTAGAAATATATATACAATTACCTATGTACCCTGTAAATCACACAAAAGTTTATACGTGACAGCTTTCAGACATTTTAAGCAGCTTTACAACAACTTTTCTATCTGTACATGCGCAGTGATAACAAAAGTCAATGAAAAATAAATCACGATTAAAATAGTTTGAGGGCTCAAGGTTCGAATCCCACCATCTCATCTTCATTGTAACGTGCCTTTAACATGCATAGAAAATAAAAACGAATTGTACTGTTAAACACCAAATGGACGGTCGTAATATCACACGGTACAAATCGACATTTGAAACGCTACGGTGTTCAAATGGAAGTTTATGCTGCTACAGTCTTAATACAGGGTGGAACGATAACATTGCCGCCCTAGAAAAGACGACATGATTCCATTTCCGTTTAATGAAAACCGGTTTTCTTTTTTTGTTGCAGACCATCTGTAATATAATGGCCGAGAGATTTCATTTTATATATCTTGCCTTTCGATTTAGTTGGGCTGAGAACCTTTCGCTTAGCGCATGGATTAGTTAGGTGCAACATGAGCACAGGTGTTCACGCGCGTGCGGGGAGGATGTATCATTCAGAGATGTCAAAATAAAAATCCCAGAGAGGAAATGTGACCGGGGCGATGTGAATGATGTCATGCACCGGAAGCTTGCACGCGGTGCGGGGAGGGGTTTGGGGGATTTGAGAAAAGTCAGTTAGTTGAGTTTTAGCGTCCGAAGAAGACGGTTGACTTTCGGGGCTCGCCGAGATCAGACCAGTAGTTTGCGGCGGGGTGTCTCTAGTCAGATGGTGCACTTTTACACCCGCGCAGAAAGGATATGACAATCATCAGCAGTTATAATAAACCCTCAGACAGGAAATGTGGCTGGACGACTGTTGGAGTGAATCAAGAGTGTAGATGACGTCATGCCCAAAGGAGATGGTCCTGAGAATTTTAGGATTTTGAAAAGACAGATTAATCGACATTCGACCGTTGAAGCGCGTGGTTATGTTTTTTTGGATCTGATCAAAGCAGATCAGTTTCGGTCCCGACCGTCAGAGATGAGTTGAGATCTTCGACATCACAAGATGCGCCGTGCGTGGGTAGTGTTAGTATAATATGGTTAGCATAGGCTTTTATGATTTGTGCCTCTCTTTTCGTGATGACAAGGACTGAAAGTAGAAAGAAATAAACTCGTTCGTATCTGAAACGACAGGGTCAGCCTGTATTTGTATTATTATTATCATTATCATTGATGTATATTCACACTTTATTATTATACAACACTAGACAAAGAGAACAGAATGTCCTGAGGAGAAAGAGAGTAGAGACGAACCTTGAATTTTCTTTTAAATTTTCCATTATATTTCTAATACTTGCTTTCTAGCGGGGTCTGTCCTCACAGGTTCGCGTCTGGTGTGAGACCCTTTTTTTGAGCTCACCCTAATATGGGGGTCGCAACTTTCAGCTGTCTTCATATCTGATGTCCAACTTTTTTCCTCGTCGTGTCTGGGCGCCAACTAACTCCTTTTTTTTTCTATCCTACGCCCACTCTTAACAGCTTTGCCATTTGAATCGCCTTCAGCCAATCAGAGCTTGTTGTCGATTCACTGCTGATTTGTTTCTATTTTTAATCTAGGCGCCCGCAGCTACGATGATCTAAATTGTTTTCCTCTCATTCGTTTCTCTTTTTTCGTATGTGTTTCTTTCTTTTCCACAATTTCGTAGTGGAACATTAAATCACGTTCGGAAACAACTCCCTAATTATTTTACTGAATGTGTGGGGACTGAATAATAAATAAAAACACACACCCAAACCTCTTATGCCTCATAAACTTTTAAAGTAGCAGCGATATTAAACGACAGCGAGATTTATGTTTTAAATTTTAAGTCAAATGCTAGAGGAGGCATGGGCAAGTTTTTTCGTGAAACGGGCCGCATCAAACTTAACTCAACTGGCCGGCCAGATTCTAAGTAAATTCTTCGTGGTAAATAAGTCAGTAAATGGTAGATTTATTACTATTAAATTCAACGTATCTGATTAAATGCTCGTATAATATAGGTTTTCCCTAACCCTAACTCTTATAATATAGTAGAGTCAGCGACTGTTGTCAAGGGCGACTCGAAGACTCCCTTTTCAATAGCTACTACATAGAGGCTTAAGGGAGACGTTACTCCTTTCTCTGGATTGCTCCACTACCCTTGATACGTACCTGATAATGCTGAGTGCTAAGCAAGGCGGTATCAAGTACCATTTTTTTAGTCTTTGGTATGATTGAACCCCGGTCTCCCGGACCACTGGCGAACACTCTAACCATTACACCAATGGGTCAGTTGGGTTTCCCTAAATTCTGTGAAGCAATGATTGAATTCTAAATTTAGATACAAATAATTTATCTTCGATAAATTTACCATACGATGAATTTATCGCACAATGAATCTTAACGGGCACGGTAAGTATTGTTACCAAATAGAAATAATTCAATCAAATATTAATTTTTTGTTTGCACCCAGTTAAATGGTTTCATGTATTCCTATCTAACACAAATAATTCTATTTAATATTAATCATTTATTGGCACTGAGTTAAAAGGTTTCAAGTACATTCTATTTGATACTAATAATTCTATTAAGTATTATCATTTGTTGGTGTACAGTCAAATGGTTTTATTGTTATCCAACTTTAATAGTTTTATTTGCACACAGTTAAATGGTTGTAAGTATTGCTATTTAACACTAATAATTCGATTCAACATTATTAATTGGGTTGCACACAGTTAAATGATTTCAAGCATTGTTATCTAATACTAAAAAATTTATTGCTATTTAACTCTAATACGAGGTGCATACGATAAGTTTCCAAACTTTTTTGTACGGGCATTTAAAATTGTCGTAGACTTGTGAAAATTCCTTATGTTATTGCTATACATCTTATGAGATGACTGACCAAATTTTATGATTTCACATTCAAATGAACAGCTACAGCAGCAATTGGAATACACCCTACTAAAACCTGATTGTCACAGCTGGTGAATTTTAAAAATGCAATCTGACACTTTAGAAGAACGATATGCAATAAAATTCTGTTTTAAACTTGAAAAAAATGCCACAGAAACGTATGAAATTCTTCAGAATGCTTTTAGAGTATCTTGCATGAATCGAGCATCAGTTTTGGAGTGGCATAAGAGATTCAAGGAAGGCACGGAGTCTGTGAGGGATGATGGGAGGTGTGGGTGGAGTAAGGAAGTCAATACACCAGAGTTGATTGGCCAAAGGGTTAGGGTTAGGGTTACTATGTTGAGGTTTTAAGGGAGTTCAGGAAGAGATTCCCTGGGAAGTGGCCAGCACACTTCAAATCGGGTCAGTGGCATTTCCACCAGTCCACAATAAAAGTGCCCACACGAAACAAAGTCTGGAAACTTATTGAAGGCACCTCGTAATTCTATTTAAAGTTGATAATAATCCCTATTAAAAGATTGAACTGTTCTATTTGACTAATAGATGAGAACTTAACAGGAACTACCAACCCGAGTCAAAGGAGACCTGAGGGTAATGAAGAGGTACTCCTTATTCTCCAAATTCAGAAACTGTAGACTCACCATCAGATAGAGTCTAAGGTCATAACCAAGACGCTAAATGGTTTCTAGTATTACCAAGTAATATCAATAATGCAAATCAAAATTATTTTTACAAATGTGTTAGGTTTGGTTTGGTTGGTTTTTATGGCATATCAACCATTGTAGGTTATCTAATGCCAAACCCTCTTTATACATATATATCCAATATATAGGATTTGGTTTGGTTGCCGTTTTTTTCTTCATATCAACCCTTGCTGGTTATTTAATGCCAAACCCTCTCTATACATATATATCTAATATATAGGATTTGGTTTGGTTGGCGTTTTTTGGCATATCAACCATTGCTAGTTATTTAATGCCAAACCCTCTTTATATATTTATATCTAATATATAGGATTTGGTTTGGTTGCCGTTTTTTTGGCATATCAAACATTGCTGGTTATTTATTGCCAAACCCTCTTTATACATATATATCCAATATATAGGATTTGGTTTAGTTGGCGTTTTTTAGCATATCAACCCTTGCTGGTTATTTATTGCCAAACCCTTTTTATACATATATATCTAATATATAGGATTTGGTTTGGTTGGATTTTTTGGCATATCAACATTTATTGGTTGCCTACTGCCAAATCCTCTTTATATATCTAATATATAAGATTGAGTTTGATTTGGTTTTATGGCATACCAACCATTGTAGGTTATTTAATGCCAAATCCTCTTTATACATATATATTAAATATATATGATTTGGTTTGGTTGGGTTTTATGGCATATCAGCCCTTGTAGGTTATTTAATACCAAATCCTCTTTATACATATAGATTAAATATATAATATTTGTCTTGTTTGGGTTTTAAACCAAATCAACCATTGTAGGTTATTTAATGCTAAATTCCCTTTATATATATATATATATATATATATATATATATATATATATATATATATATATATATATATATATTAATCTATTTATTTATTAAATACGTAGAATTTGCTTGTGTTGGGTTTTATGGCATATCAACCATTGTAAGTTATTTAATGCCAAATACTCTTGATTCATGTATATTAGATACATATGTTTTGTAAACATAAGTTAGCAAAGTTAAATAGTTCCACGTTCACAAATAATTCAATTAAATATCATATGTTTGTTTACACACAGTGAAACATCAAAATGTTCTATTTCAAACAATTCAATTTAGCATAAATCAAAGTTAAATGATAACAAGCATTACTTTGTATCTCTAACATCAGTCATTTGTTTACACACAGTTTAATGATAAAACAGTTCTATTTCAAACAATTCAATTTAACATAAGTCATTTGTTTTCCCTCTGTTTAAATGTCAAACAGTTCTGTTTGACCCATAGCTAGGACCCTATCAGGCCCTACCACTTCGGGCCAAGGTGGACCTGTGAGCGATGGCAATGAATGGGGGTACTCCACATTCCCCCAAAGCATTACTGGAGCCTGACGATCAGATGGTTTAGTGTCATATCCAGGACACTCGTTCGGGGGGTGGTCTTATCCCTCTGCAGAAATTTAGTACGTGTATTCTACAGACTGGGCCAAAAATCTATTTGGTGTGATTATAAATTTTGTATAGGTGCAATGTACATAAATGTTTTTAGTATTTTTTTCTTTTTATTGTTTTCTTGTATTTTTGAAACCTTTTGGAGGCATGCTTCTTGCGGGGCATCCCACGTTAATCTGACCTTATGTCACGTTCCATCTCCGTGGGAGTTTGTTTTTGAATTCTTTTGAAGATAAAACTCAGTTATCGTCGGTAAATTCAGGACTAATATTTTAGTTCAGCGTCTCTGTCATGAGTAGGATATGATCCGAGGTAAATTTTTCAGTGGAGTAAAGCTGGTTTGAATTAAGGATTTTCCTTCTCCTAGACTGGTTGCCAAACCTAGACAAAAGAACCTAATCTGTTCCATGAAGTGTGTGTGTATTTATTTATTCGACCCACCACCATCAGAATCAAGATGTGATATAAGGTCAATTTTTAAGAGTAGAGAGGGTTTGAATTCACAATTTTCTTTCTTCTAGTCTGGTCACCTAACCAAGACTAAAGAACATTGTCTACCCTACTCTTAATCATAACTAATAGGAGTAAACAGGTGGGCTCTGGTCTTTCTCAAGGGCTTTAGCACAAAATAAAACGTAAATATCCTCGTCCAGGATAAGAACTTGGGCACCAATTCCATTCCCTACGAGGATATTCGTTACGCTAACCGCGTATAGAGTTGCAGGAAAATATCATATGTTTGCTTTCTTTGAATACTGAGATTTCTACTATCTAGGACGGGGGATAGTTGTTCCAGACCCACTAGATTTTGGTTGCAAAATTGGGAAAAGTTATTTTTGGAACTGATGACACACTTGAACCTTTTTCTAGGACAGAGTAATTCTATTTTGAAATGTGAGGATATATCTTTATTTAGAGACGGCTACACAGACGTAAGATCAGAGTTCTGTTTTATGTATTGGTGATTCTAATTAGCATTCCATAGACATCACTGTTACCTCAACCATTTGGATGATTAAAACATGACGTTTACTGCAGGATTGATTATTGCTTTACTCTCTAAGTTAAAGTAATTAAGCAGGTATTGCTCTAATAAACATTTCGCTATGATGTATATAATTTTGGTATTTTAGGTTTAAAACTCGCTCTGATATTACAGCGTGGAGTACATATTATGTAACTTTTTTTTACTTTCAGCTTCTCTCCATTATATATATATATATATATATATATATATACTCCCCCACCAGGGATTGTGTACTCTTGTGAAGGAGTTACCTATTGCCACTCGAGTAACGCAGAGTTCTTCTAATGAATTGAGCACTGGTTAGCTGTTGAGCGTATATGTAAACAAAAGAAAAGTGATACATATGTGTTAAAATCCCTTCACTTTCGCTGAGTTTGTTAGTGGCGGTGGGGTAGAATATCCGGCTGTCGTAAAGTTATCCAGATTTCGATCCCATGTTTGGACTCAGTGTGCTACAACAAAACAGTCTGTTCGTGGATGACAATATATATATATATATATATATATATATAAGAGTAAATATGGATAAAATCCGACAGTATGAAGGTAGCAGAAAAAAACATAATCTAAATAGGTGAATATATTCATCTACTCGGATTAATTATGATTTTTCTGCAACCTTCATACTGTCGGATTTTATCTATATTTACTTTCATACTGTCTTTTCGGAAAAACAAATATCAAATACATTCTTACATAACATTTATGATTCCAAACGATCTATACATATGAAAACTTACTTGTTGCGTATTCTCAATAAACGGGAGGTTTTGTCTCGTTTCTTTGGGAAATCCAACATTTTCAAATATATTTTTTCACGTGCCAGACACGTTCTTATGACTTTTTAATTATGAACGCTTTGTGCATGTTTATACATCTTTTCGAAGTGCATTTCTCATTTGCTCCTGTCATCTCAACAAGCATCCACCGTTGAGTGAACTATTTTGATATTCAAGTCCTGATGATGGTTACTGAAACCGAAACGTTAACTTTACATCATAATATATTCACCTATTTGGATTATGTTTTTTTCTGCTACCTTCATATATATATATATATATAATGTGTGCGTGTATAGTATGTGTTTATATGGTAGTGGTAGTGGAAGATTACTATTCGGGGACGTTTCGATGTAGTAACACCGCCGGCTGATGAACATGCATATTTGCATGCACACACATGGTTTATGCAAATATGACCATACAGCACACATATAGAAGATACATAATCGGTGATCCAATAGCAATAGCAGTACGGCAATCGTCGTCGTACTAGATATCCAGAGTCTAGTTGCCGAGTAGACGTCACACTTTGCCGCTTTTAATGCTCCCGTCCGACCTCAGCCAACGTAACTGAGTCGGATGTGAACAAGGTCAATTTTAAGCAGAGTTGAACAGGTTTGAATTCAGCACTTTCCTTCTCCTAGACCGGTTGCCATATCAAGATTAAAGTCCAGTCTGTCCAACTATTTACCTATAGCTTCTACAAAGGAAATTCTTGTTGATAGCAACATTACCGGAAGTTGTTTGTGAAGGCGAGCAGAACCCGGGATAGTCGGGAAAAATAGACCCATTTTTTTTAAATTGCTGATCAAGTAATTTTTTCTTGTTACCCCATGGTTTATAAATGTGTCATTATTTATTAAAATTAGTTTAGCATAAGGCCAGAAGTATCGGACGCCCAGTGAGAATCGAATTCGCTATGGTCCGTTAGGCTAGTACGCTAACCATTATTCAATGTCAAGCTCTTTTTTACCAAATTTTTACGAGGCTTTGCGAAATCTGGTGCACAAGTCTCTGATTGCTTACGGTACCTATTGTTTCAGAGTGGTTACCCATCTAAGTAGAGAGCGGGCTCATCGTTGCTTAATTGATTTAAAGCGTGATTTGACCCAAAGTCATGAATAGGTTAGGTGTATACGTGCACACGTAGTGTATATGGTCTATTGTGCATTATATATATAAAAAAATTCTTTAGCAAATTGAATCCCGATATGTTGCTTTCGGGACCAGTATCAAGTAAGACTTGAAAAAAGTCCGGAAACTTATTGGACTATATTCCTTTGGGAGAAAGGTACATGATTTGCCCGAAATGTTTTTTTGATTTGGCGGTTTGCCAACAGTAGGGCTCTACGAATTCGACTAAAGTCGCACATGGCAAGACTTTTCGAGAACTGTTGTACACAGAACACCTTAAAGCTTTGTTTTATTTATATATTTCTTGTTTTTAAATTTTTCTATTTTATTGTTTATTGTTTTTATTTTTATTTTTTTATTTCATTGTTTTTTTTTTATCGTAATGTTTAATTGTGCATCCACGACCGCAGGAAAGGCAAAGACGACCGCTGATTAATCAACGAACCCGCACTCCTATAATACGCAGAACCTACCATAGCTGGGTCATTCACAACACACATACTGGACAAAGAACGAACTCATACCCTCTTGCTTCCAGAGAACCCACACCAGAGAGAGAAAGAACACTGTTCCTTCTCTGGTCTACGAATTCTACACCACATAACCTTTTGTTACATGGCGTGACGGTTGTAGGCATTGATTACCTAGGCTTCTAAGGAGACAATCATTTTGGAGGTTGCAAGTTCAATCCTCACTATAGGCGAGTAACAATACAGGAATACTTAACACTTGTATCCGGTTATGGCTAACAAAATCAGAACAGGCGACCCCGTGGATTCACTAAAGGACGTAGTTCGAAGTTCGGTGAAGGTTCCCGAGTTCGACAAACACCTGAAGAAGGCCGGAGGACAATAGTCCGAAAACCCTTAGTGATAAAAATTATCAAACTTCGTCTCAGAAATTTAGACAATTAATACGATAAACAAATTAAAAAATTTGTCCGTTATAATTTTCCCTTATTACCGTACACTTGTCTTTAGCATTTATTCATGTATATAACATTTATTTATTCATTTTTTAAAATTCAACAATTGTTGTATATGGTACAGCCTTGGGAATTCGATTATAGTCAAACATTATGATGTGTGCAACTTTTGCTGAATTTCTAAAGGGTTTACCTGTCTGTATGGAATACAGTTAGAATAATCTAAGCACCGCTGTCAGGACGGAGTTATTTGATTGTATGAGTTCAAAGTGAGATGGAAAACAGCGGAAACAACACGTAATAACAACAATAAAGAATTTTATTGCTGAACCGTTAACGTATGTACGGCTCAATGTTAGATTCGCTTACAGATACAAGAACCTTGGGAATATGGAGATTCGCAGACGTTCTCATGTGTTTGGTGACAATAAATAGAAAGACGTTATTTAAGCGGACTCACAATTGAGAGAGAGAGAGAGAGAGAGAGAGAGGAAGGGGACATAAAGATGAAATAAGTTAGAAGAGAGAGAAAGATACATAAACCAAGAGAGAGAAGCGCGCGAGAGAGTGAGGTACACAGAGAGAGAGAGAGAGAGAGAGAGAGAGAGAGAGAGAGAGAGAGAGAGAGAGAGAGAGAGAGAGAGAGAGTTGATATAAATAAAGAGGTAGAAGAGACAATGAAGAGAGATAGAAAAGGGAAAAAGATATATAAAGATAAATGAAGACAAAGAGAGAGAGAGAGAGAGAGAGAGAAGAAGAAGAAACCGACGAAGAGACAGAGGGGTGTGTTAGGTAAAAGCGACAAACATGAAGATTGAAGAAAGATCGACAGATAGATAGATAGATAGATAGATACACACACATACACACACAAAATGACAAAGAGAGAACGAACTAAAGGAGAAATAGAGAGAGGGAGAAAAACAGAAAAAGACAAAGAAAAAAAGGGATACCGAAACACACACACACACACACACACACACACACACACACACACACACAGAAGATACAAATGCTAGACACTAATTTTTTAGAATTTACCTGGAAGCAAAAAATTGAAAAATGGTTCATTTACAAATATAATGATGCTAATAAATTCCTTGCTCCCCACATTTAGCCCCTAATCCGATAACCCTTCCTACCCACAAGATCCTTGGATAAAGGGTTGCTGTAGGGTACACCAGGACATTTTATTTTGTAGGTTACCTAACCTACAAAATAAAAAGGAGAAAATATCTAGCGTCTTTCGAACGTAAAAATCTGTCAACAAAGAGGACCGAAGAATATATCTGCCTAACATTGTGGTTATAATAGCAGGAAGATGTTGGCTAGTTGGTCAGTTTATTTTACGGCATGTCAACTCTTGTTGGGCTATTTTAAACATTATCTCAAATCGATCTGTTTGTCCCATAGATAGTGAGCATCCAGTTTTGTAGTTCTGGCGAGTGTAGAATCATTGTTATTACTCCCAGGTCCACTCTATTCCAGAGTGGTAATACTTGTGAGGGCCCCATTAAAAGTTCTAATACATCCGTTTAAAGATTATTAGTATTGGAGAGGAATACTTGAAACCATATAATCCAATACGAATTATCTGATTTAAGAATGGTTACTTGAAGCTATAATTGTTAACAAAGGATTATCATTGTTTACTTAAACCATATATTTGCTTGCAAAATATTGACTTAGACATTAAATAACCTAACAACGGTTGACTTGCTGTAAAACCAACCAACCAACCAACCAACCAACTGACCGACCAACCAACCTAACCAGTTTCTATAAAGAAGTATTACTCAGAGAAATCCATCTTGTAAATAAACTGAAATCGGAATATTATCAAAAGTGAGCACAAATGCAAACCCCACATTATCCCTTTCACATCCGTTGTAATGAGTGATTTTCACTGAAGACAGAGTGACGGCAAGTCTTCTGAGGTCTGCAGGACTTTTTCCGGTATTCTAGCCATTTTCAATTGTGAATGGCGAAAATTTAGTGATTTGAACAATTACCATTGATCTCCCTCCCCACTCAGTTTTACCTGTTCTTGTAGGTCTTCTGTGACAGTTTACGGCATTCGCTTATCTGGTTTATTGTTTCACATCTCTCTGTGCATAGTCTACACTTGCTATTTTCCCGAATCTTTTGTATTTGGTTGTCAACGACAAAAATAAGGGATACCATTATTTATTAAATATTTATTAAATATTATAAAGTTCTGATTGTGAATATAGAAATAAAACTTTATTGATAACACTATGGATTCTTGACATGGTAGTATAGAAATAGACGTGTGTTCCATGGTGGATGTATGAATGGGTATGAGTATATATAACATGTGAGAAGATGTATCTAAAAGTGTAAAAAAAAAAAAAAAACGAGGAAAGAGAAAGCAGTTCACCCGGCACTATCAGATTGGCAGGTTAGTTGGTCAACCGTGGGTTTGAACGAAGCGACCTTACGACCGTGAATAAGTGTGGGGCTAAATATCGCGAGGGGAAACCGGAACAAAGAAACAGGAAATGACCGAGCACTTCCTGTTTTCTCAAAGTACTGGGAGCTTGGGGTGAAAAGAGAGCGGATTTGGTCATGCGCCCCAAAATCTGCTCGCGCTCCTAGACCTGGGGTAATCTGCTGGGATTTGGCTTGGTAGAGTTCACACTGAACGCATTAGAGGCTAGCCAGAGCCAAAGTAAAGTTTGGTGTGAGACACACCCCTCCATCTGTGAGTGAGTCCATTCCTTCAAACTTTGAATTTAACTTTTTTTTTTCTTTGTCTTTTGTGACACCTCCTCGGGTTCTGTGCAATAAACATTCTTTGTCTTTTGTGACACCTCCTCGGGTTCTGTGCAATAAACATTCTTTGTCTTTTGTGACACCTCCTCGGGTTCTGTGCAATAAACATTCTTTGTCTTTTGTGACACCTCCTCGGGTTCTGTGCAATAAACACAGCGGGGGATCACATGATGTAGCGAGCGGCAGATTCTCTGCAGAACCAAGGCGTGCCGTCACAAATTCACAAAACCCTTGAAAAAACAATATAGATAACAATAACTACAATGATATGACTATTAATAAATTTTGTTGCCCTTTTTTAATGGCATATTAACCTTCGTAGGTTATTTAATACTAGAGTGTTCGCCAATGGCCCGGGAGACCTGGGTTCAATCCCAGGTCGAGTCATACCAAAGACTCAAAAAATGGTACTTGATGACTCCTTGCTTAACACTCAGCATTATAAGGTACGGATCAAGGGTAAAGTAGAGCAATCTCGGGAAAGGATTAGCGCCCTCCCCTACACATCGGTGTAGTAGCTATCGAAAAGGGAGCTTTCGGGTTACCCTCGACTATGGTCGCCAACTTTACTTACTTACATTTACCACCTTGTCTGCGGGAGGCTGTAGGATACACTGACTAGACCCCTGCAGAGAATAAAGATCCCCACCTCTCAACGAGTATGAGTATGGCACTAAACTGCAATTGATGGTGAGGCGACAATCCTGGAGCTTTAGGGGAATGTAGAGTTCCCCTTCACTGCCATTACTCCCCAATCCACTCTGACACAGAGTAGTAGTATCTGTTAGGGTTCCATCTATAGATCGAATAAAACTGTTCAATCATTTACGAAGTAATATTTCAAGTTATTTGAAACCATACAGATGTGTGAAAATTATTCGTATAAGGTAGAGATACTTGATAATAGAATTACTAATACTGAATAGAAGTACTTGAAACCATTTAAATGTGTGTAAACAAATGGGTGATATTAACTAGAATTATCGGTGTTAGATAGGAATACTTGAAACCATTTAACTGTGAGTAAACAAATGAGCCCGAAAAGCTTGTTTAAATATTAAAGTTATTGACAAACTATTCGCCATCAAATCATATATATATATATATAAACAGGATTTGGCATAAAATAACCCACAAGGGTTTATATGCCATAAATATTTGCAGATTAAGTCTAGCAGTTTAGCCATTACGCCATGAGGACTTCTCCGGTGGTAACTTAAGTAATATATATATATATATATATATATATATATATATATATATATATATATATATATATATATATATTGAGAGAGAGAGAGAGGAGGCAGGTAAAGAGTAAGAGGAGAAAGGGAGCATTCCGTCAAGTTGAAGGCAAAGTCTCTTGAAATCATTGGTCATGCAATGCTAGCAACATTGAAATAATAGAGTTGATTGATGTTGTTCCGAATTTCCGACAAGATTCACTACTGTCCATACGCGTCACTTGTGAACGGAAGCCAATTGAAAGCGTCTCAAGCGACTGGCAGCCGACATCGTTGGCCTTCCTGATCGGAGCATGCGCAGAACAGCATCACGCGACAACTCATTATCGAGACGCCAACTAGTCGCCAGGTCTTTCTATTTGATTATTCCGAGGAACGAGAGTGGCAGGCGGCAAAACCTGGTTTAATTTTCTTCCCTCAACGACAATCCTGCGCATGAATACGCATGCGTGAAAGAATGAATAACCGAATGAATAAAAATAGAAGCACCATAGGTATGTATGACTTGTATGTTTTTTAATTTTTTTTTTAGGTTGGGGGGGGGGGGAATATACGTCTCAAGTGGATATTTTTTTTCATTGCTTTTTTCTTTATATGCTATTAAACTATTTTTCTATCTTTTCAACGCAAAGCAAGTATCATTATTGGATATTTTCATATTAGTATTTCCACGCGGAATTGACAGATTTTGATGGTTATGTTTGCAGACATTCTTTGGTATAAATGAAGTCTAGATCTCCTCAATCGCCCCCCACCCCACGACTAAATCGAAATAAAACGAGCAGAAGCATTCATTTTACATCCTTTTTTCCCCTTGTGCTACATTAATGGCCGAATAGTTTGTGTATAATTTAGAGCTACCAAATTTGATATGCAGATTTCTTGAACCCAAAGAAAAGGTTTTAACGTACATTTTTTTTGTCTCTAATTGGGAAATTTGAAACGAAACAGTAACTAACTATGGTAGAGTGATTGATTGTCAGGTAGGTTTTTAGGAAGGTGGAATACGCGAGGACTTTTTCAAATTGATCTCGGTTTTAACTAAATATTAAGAAATATAGAACACCTGTAACGAAATTCGTTTTTGCTAAATTCAAGCACACTAAATGCTTTCTCAACAGCTGTAGTTTTGTCACCCTGATTAATAACGGAAAACCTGCTGCGACCGAAAACCTTGTTACACATCAAATGTTTTTCTTTAAAACTGCATCTTAAACAGTTGTTTTATAAATAATCTCTAGATCTCCCTTTTTTTTTTTTTTTTTTTTTTTTTGTAAATAAAAAAAATATTGCACAAACTGATATCTGAGGAAAAAATTCAATAAAAAAGAAAAAGATTAAAGATCTTCGTACTGCGTGAAAATAATCAAACAGCACCGTAATGTAATTTACGAAGCTATTTGCTTCGATGCGCCACAAGGCCGAATAAATGGGGCACCCAATGAGACTCGAACTCATTCTTGCAGGTTTGCTAGTCAAGCTTGCTAACCATTACACTATCAGAGGTGCCCATCAAACAGCACCGTAATGCCAAGTCAAAAGAAAAAAAGAAAAAAAAAACACCGACAGAATTACCTATGCTAAACAAAGTAGAAGCCAAAAAAGAATGAGCACTCTGACGAAGGAATTTACGGCTGCCACTCGAAGGAATTGAGCACTCCGGTATCTGGTAAGGCAAAAATGTTAACATACAAGAGCTACTACATAATGCCTTATAATTCCCGAGCTGGCGTGGTTCGCTTGATGGCTGAGTGGTATGATATGAAGTCTAACGTAAAGTTGGGCGGGTTTCGATCCCAGCTTCAAGCATCCTACGTGTCTAGCCACACTGAAGAGTTGTGATACAACGAAATAGTCTGTCTGTGGATGACATATATATATATATATATATATATATATATATATATATATACTCTTTGCTTGCTTCTGCCTTATTGGCAGGGCGTAGGATACATTAACACCCACTTGCAGAGGAGTGAGACCCAATCCCGAAAAGAAAAAGACGGTCAAGTGTATGACATTGAATTGCATTTAGTGATGAGACTAAGTTTTTCAGGAGGTGTAAAGTACCCCTTCATTGCCATTACTCACAGGTTCATTCTGACCCGGAGTGGTTGTACTTGTTACAGTCGTATGAATGTGTCAAATATTTTTGTGTAAGAATTATTTGTATTGAACGGAAATACTTGATATCATATAATGGTGTGCAAAAAAGAAAAAAAAAGAAAGAAAATGAAACAACAAAAAAATTGTACATATGAACGTCCAGTGTATGCAGTTCCCAAACTTCTAAGGATAAAATAACCCCAGACGTGTTGATATATCGTTAAAATCAAAGCAATCATCTTTGCTGGCTTGTTATCAGTGGTCACTTAGGTTAATGAGGGGGGTGTCATCGTGGTGTAATGGTTAAAGCAATGAACTACGGAATCGTAGTAAGCGAGTTCGTACTCCAGTCGTGCTATTACGTTCACTTTCGGGCAAATACCCTTGGGAAAGGTATGAACCCCCTTATCCTCCCAGCTATGGGTTAAATAGTACCACTACTGTTCTTCTAGGAGAATATCTTTGGCATTAAATAACCTACAAAGGTTGATATGCCATTAAACAAAAAAACCAAACCAAACCTTAGGCTAATAAGCTAACTTGGATGAAACTTTCACTTGAACTCCTTTCACATCAAGAAGTGTTTTAATGGTATTTGTTGATGGTAGTGGTGGGGGTCACCATTCCCATTTCGCTCCCGGAGGTGCACAGTAAAATTTAGCCCAGAATTGGTCAGGAAGGCATAATTTATCCAGGGAGCATATAAAAGTGATATTCGGAAGAGTTTACCATATAAAGGGAGTACCGGAATTTGTGGGAGGAAATTACTTAGAAATTACTCATTCTACAAACAGTCTGCTGAGCAAATCGACAAAAAATTCCTGTCCAATTTACGACAGTTAGATTTTTGTACTACCACTCCGGTTCAGAGTGGACATGAGAGTAATGACAGTGAATTACTCATTCTACAAACAGTCTGCTTAGCAAATCGACAAAAAATTCCTGTCCAATTTACGACAGTTAGATTTTTGTACTACCACTCCGGTTCAGAGTGGACATGAGAGTAATGACAGTGAATTACTCATTCTACAAACAGTCTGCTTAGCAAATCGACAAAAAATTCCTGTCCAATTTACGACAGTTAGATTTTTGTACTACCACTCCGGTTCAGAGTGGACATGAGAGTAATGACAGTGAATTACTCATTCTACAAACAGTCTGCTTAGCAAATCGACAAAAAATTCCTGTCCAATTTACGACAGTTAGATTTTTGTACTACCACTCCGGTTCAGAGTGGACATTAGAGTAATGACAGTGAAGGGGTACCCCACATTGCCCAAAGCTCCAAGACAGGAGCCTCACCATCAAATAAAATTTATATCCAAGACACTCGTTTTTTTTGCGCAATGTGGGGGGGGGGTCTTACTTCTCTACAGATTTGCAGTCGGCGTATTCTACAGCCCCTGCTGACTGAGCCCTTTGAGTAAATGTAATGATTAGAAAGCTAAACTATTAACCTTCATGAGTGACTCTGAGTCTGATTGGGTGCCCCATTCATACGCCCTTGTCCTGCTTCTAAGCAAGAAGCTTAGTAAATTCCAACTGCCTAAGCCGACAGGGTTATATAAATCTACAATAGTTTAAAGTAGTCGAAGGCTTTTGCCCACGACTCTGTGTGTGTGTGAGTATATATATATATATATATATATATATATATATATATATATATATGTGTGTGTATATATATATGTGTGTGTGTGTGCGTGTATATAAATATATATATATATACATATATATGTGCTTGTGTATATATGTGTGTCTGTGTGTATATATATGTGTATATATATATGTACGTGTGTGTATGTGCGTGTGTGTATGTGCGTGTGTATATGTGCGTGTGTGTATGTGCGTGTGTGTATGTGCGTGTGTGTATGTGCGTGTGTATATATATATTTGTGTGTGTATATATATGTGTGTGTGTGTACATGTGTGTGTGCGTATATATATGTGTGTGTGCGTATATATATGTGTGTGCATATATATATGTGTGTGTGTGTGTGTGCATATATATATATATGTGTGTGTGTGTGTATATATGTGTGAGTGTGTGTGTGTGTGTATATATATATATATATGTGTGTGTGTGTATATATATATATATATATATGTGTGTGTGTGTGTGCGCGTATATATGTATATATATAAACTCGTATGGACCTGCACCGTTAGACCTGATAAATATTGACCGATGACGCTTTTATACATCATAGGCGATAATCTCGTTGAGATTAATGATGCGTTTAAAACCTTTGACATCAGAATAAGACCGACGTGTGCAGTGACCAGCTTACACCCAACAGATCGTTGTAAATCGAAATTTGTGTCCATATTGAAGAGGTTAAAGCGTGACTTTTCTCTATAAATTGTTTTAAATTAGGAGCTAGTAACTGCAATGAATGAAATAAAAGGCTACGGCGGCTTCCTCTTTCAATATTAGAACTTTAGTGACGTAATTGGCACGGACAATTGAATCGACAAGACGAGTTCAAATTTCCATCGAGCCTGTTTTATTTCACTTTGTGCCAATTCCCTGAAAGAAAGGCATGAATCCATCTCTTTCAGCTTCCCTTCTCCGTGGCAGGAATATATATTGATATTTACTCAGTTAAATCTAGTCTAGCCGAAGTTTATGAATGAAAGACACTCTGTAAGCGTCAGATTCACTGTTAATAGTCTGCAAGACTAACCTGTTAAATATTGCTCCGAGACTGGTGTCCAGCGGCCCATTGGCCGAGTGGGTAGAATGTTCGCCAATGGCCCTGGAGACTAAGGTTCGATCCCAGGTCGAGTCATACTAAAGACTCAAAAATGGTACTAGATATCTCCTTGTTTTACACTAAGCACTATAAGGTACGTATCGAGGGTAAATTGGAGCAATCCAGGGAAAGCAGTTGCTCCCCCCTTTATGCCTCAGTGTTGTAGCTATTGAAAAGGGAGCTTTCAGGTCGCAAACTTTTATGACATCAAACTGAATTTTTTAGTAAGACACCTGTCTTGGAGTTAGAGGAATGTGAAGTACCCTTTCATTACCATTACTTCCAGGTCCACTCTGACCCGGAGTAGAAACACCTGTTTTACTCCCATCTCTGGGTCAAATCTTTTGCTTAGGATTATTATCAAGTCAAACAGAAGTATTAAACAACAATATTTGAAACCATTTAACTGTATTCAAATAAATTAGCTATTTGTTTGGATCTATAGATCACTTTATAACAGTATGACAAACATTGGCGGATTTATGTAAACATTGTACAGTAGAATGCCTGATTGGGTGTGATGACAAGTGACGTGTCGTCCACATACGATCCTTTTAAAGCATAAAAAGTAAAGTTGGCAATCTTAGTCGGGGGCGGCCCGAAGGCTGCTTTTTCATTAGCTACTATACTGAGGTGTAGGGGAGTATACTACACCTTTCCCTGGATTGCTCCACTTTACTCTTGATCAGTACTTTATAACGCTGAGTAAGGAGGTATCAAGTACCTTTTTTTTGAGTCTTTAGTATGACTTGACCTGGGACTGAATCCCGATCACCCGGGCCATTAGCGAACACTCTAACCATTATGCCAATGGTCCGGTTTCTTTCTTGAAACATACAAGTCATTTAAATGAAAGAACGATCTGGTTCTGACTGAAAATCTCTGGATCTTTTCGGTGTCTGTAAAAGCATTATGAAATCATATTTTCACGAAAGAAAACTTTTCATAATAATTATATTTCAAACGAATTATTTCATAAAATTACTAATTCTAAAGGGGTGTCCTGGTGGTGTAATGATTAAAGCGATGGACTGCAGATTCGTAGTAAGCGAGTTCGTACTCCAGTCACGCTATTACGTTCACTTTCGGGCAAATACCCTTGGGAAAGGTATGAACCCCCTTATCCTCCCAGCTATGGGTTAAATAGTACCACTACTGTTCTTCTAGGAGAATAACTTTGGCATGAAATAACCTACAAAGGTTGATATACCATTAAACAAAGAAACCAAACCAAACTAATTCTAAAATATTTCTTTTTATAATAGGTTTTGAGAAAAAGATTATCTAATGGGAATAAAAAAAATAGAGATTAGGAAAAATAAAAAAAGAAAAGAAAAATTGAGAAATTATTATTGGCAAAAATTCTCACTCTTTCCGAATAGATTCTAATTTTCACGTGTTCAGTCAGTTTAAGTAATGCAAGGTATTTGAGATAAATATCTTTCCACCAAGCTAGGATGTGACCAAGATCATTTTATAGAGGGGATCCACGCATGTATCGCGGCTCATGAAAGTATATTAAAAAATGCTTGGTCTTATCGGCATTCCTCATATTGGGGCGCCTCAGGCGCCAAGTCATGGCTCAGCCTTTCAAAGCAGGAATTGCTTTAGGGAACCCCCGCCAGGGACAAAACAAACAGCTTAATACTACTCACCTGGTGTGAACATTTTGTTAAGTATTCGTTGGTGTGGATGTTACATGATTCAATATTCTATTCATTATAATGTTTCTTTTTTCAATAGAGGAATTATAGATCATAAATTGAATTACCACGATCAGAAAACCTGGCAAGCACTGCGTGTGACATACGGAGACACTAGACAGCTGTTTGGACCTTATTAGATCTTATCAGCAGTGTATATAGTGATCTGTGATCGTTGGTTCGATCTCCAGCGGGGGAGATTACGGTATACACTGCTGATGAGATCTAATAAGGTCGAAACAGCTATCCAGTGTTTCTGTATGTCACGCACAGGTGTAGCCGGATTTTCTGACCGTGGTAATTCAATTTATGGTAATATTTCTGCATTTGGTAAAGAGTAAAAAAAAATTGACCACTCTCATTATGGTATCCTAAGAAAAAATGTCAGCAATATTTGATTTATTTGGGGGTAAATAGAAATTAAATTTGTTTATCCGGAGTGCATTAGTAAGTGCTTTAAGGAACCTTATATTGGATATTGACTTGAAGACCGCTTTGACATCTGTCGATGCAGCAGCGGAAATTAGATCCTGGTTAAACAAAGATAACTAGAAATGCATTTTGTTACTAAAGTAAACAGGACGCTGGTGTTCTCGGCGGAAATGCAGTGTAAATTGTGTAGGCGGCAGGCTGGAGGAAGTGGGACTCCGAGAATTTTCGTGGGCGTCCGAGATGTTTATATAACCAGGAAGATTTCGACTCGACTAGAAGGAAGAAAAAGGGGTTTACCGAAGATTCCTACCTCGGCCCCTGTGTGTGCAGCTCAGCTGTCTTCGACTCTCCAATATTCTACCCATCTGTATATTTTGAGTAGTAAAAGGAAAAGAAAAGAAGCTGATCATATTTTGTATATCAGTTTTGTCATTTTTCTCTACAATACAACATCTTCGTCTACAAGATCCAATAGAAACAGCTGAGATACTATTAAATCAAAGAAACAATTAGGTTGTAAACATTTGAAATATTTTCCCGCTCCTCTTAATTCCTAGTTCAATCCTAGGATTGTGTAGCCCCCCCCCACGCAAAGACATATACTCTGGTTCAGGGCACAAGACCGACAAACGATGTCACCAACTTTACTTTATATATACGAGAGTCTTTCAACAAAAGGTCCTGTCAGCTGGTGCTGTAGAATACACCGACTGCTTCTCTGCAAAAGGGTAAGACTCCCCCATGAGTGTCCTGGATATGACACTAAACAATCTGATGGTGAGGTTCCAATAATGCAGGAGCTTTGGGGAATGTGGAGCACTCCTTCATTGCCATTGCTCCCGGGTCCACTCTGGCCCGGAATGGTAGCACTTGATAGGGCCCTATCTATGGGTCAAATAGAACTAAACTGCATACTCATGCTAAACTGAATTGTTTGAATTAGAACTGTTTGACTAAACTGAATAGCTTGAAATGGAAATGTTTTTGACAAGTAAACTATGAACTTTAAACTGCGTGCTTATGCCAAACTGAATTGTTTGAAATGGAACTGTTTCTTGACATTGAAACTGTACATTCGCTAAACTGAATTGTTTAATATATAACTCTTTGACATTTAACTGCGTGTAAACAAAATCTATCTATCTATCTATCTTAAACTGAATTAGCTGAATTAGACCGATTGACTAAACTGAATAGCTTGAAATAGAAATGTTTTTGACAATTAAACTGTGTACTCATGCTAAACTGAATTGTTTGAAATAGAACTGATTATTTGTTTAAAAATGGATTTGGCATTAAATAACCTACAAAGGTTGATATGTCATAAAACCCAACCAAACCAAATCATATGTGATTAATATATATGTTTAAAGAGGATTTGGCATTAAATAACCAACAAATGTTGATTTCCCATAAAACCCAACCAACCAACTAGCTACCAAAAATTTGAGAAATTGGTATTAACTACTTTTCTTGAAAGAATATGAGGTTATCCCATTGAAACTTTCAAAATAATAAATAGAATTTTTGAAATTAGGTTAGACATTTTTTTGATATTTTTACTCGCACCAGAAATTTATTATCAGGACAGATTTCAAAATCTAAGTCTACAAGCCAACAGAATCTTTTTTACAAATAGAGTAATTTATTTTTGGAATAAATTGTCTAATTAGATCAAAGACAGAAACCGTGTAGAAAATTCTAAATTGGATGATTTCAGAAAAAATTGGGGTGGGGGAATTATCGGATGAATTACTTAGCGGAATTTGATCTGTGTATTATATTGATAGTGTATATGATCTGAACAAGGATTTTTTAAAGGTTGATATAAGAAGATAGTAAAAAGGGGAGATAACCAAGGAGGCATAAAAAGAAATGATTATATTATAATTACGAATTATTAGGAACTCATATTCCTGTGTATAAATTATTAGTGGGAAAAACAATTACTTCATGTTATGATTGCTTTTAAATAATCATAATTCGTTACTTGAATCATATTATTGCTTGAAAAATACTGTCTTTACAAAAAATAACCAAACAAGAATTCACATTTCATCAAATCAATCAACCAGCCAAACATGCAAATTTTAGATCTTTATAAAATAGAAAATTGAGTAAATTCAAACCAAATTTTAACGGTAAATTAACTTGTATAATTTCTAAATGAAACTTTAGATTTAAATTAAAATTCAACGAAAAACATTTGAAATGTGAGAACGGACTTTAACAACGACCATAATATCTCTCCTCCAATTTGAGCTCAGAGTTTTAGTTGGCAAAATTATCAAAAGCCGAAGTGAACGCAAATATAATCATACGAAAATGAAGATACCGAAGGCAGGTAGCCCTCTAGTCATTTCACGACTAATTTTGGGGTTTCATCACCTCGGGCAATAAAAACTTTGTGTGCATAGCATTCAATTTATTCAATGGTAATTACCAAATTGGTTAGCATTCTGTTTATGCGCGGAATTATTACTCTTTTGTTTTTGTTTCTTAATAAATAAATAAATCATCATCATCATCATCATCATGTCATGCCGCTAGCACGGATATCCCTGACCCTCTCTCGCCACTTCTCTCTATCATTCATCGCTTCTGGCGGGTCTTCAGGGTTACATCCCGTATCCTCACATAGCTGCTGTATGTATATTCGAGCTGGTCGTCCTGCTTTTGCTTGGCCATATGCGGGGGTCCATAGGAGTACATCACTGATGAGTTCGTCCTTGCTTCTTCAGCAGTGTCCTGCGTGTCTGGTTCGTCTAACTTGTATAGTTTTCGTGATGGGCGGCAAGTGGCCGTATAGTTGGTGTCTTGTGGAGTGTTGCCGCCAGGACTTGTTCAATATTGCTCTCAATATTCTTCTGTAATTGCCGTCTAGCTTTTTCTTCAGCCGTTTAGTTAGCGTCCAAGTAGTACATCCATATAGCAGTATCGATACGACCGCTGCCTGGAAGAAACTGTGTTTCATTTTATCGGTCAGGTCTGATCTCCATATGATCGAGAGAGTATCGATAAAAAAAAAAAATCACTGTAATTGAGGTGGCGAGTGAGATGTTGTAAAAAAATGGGGTCGGCGATCCTGGTTCAAATCCTGGATGTAGGTGTTTGAATTCTATTTCGTGCTAAATATCTTTGGAAAAGGCAGAAATCCGCATCTTCTTCTCCAGCTCTGTGTAAATAGTTGGGTAGACTGAGCTCTTTATCTTTGTTTGTTGGAAAACCCATTTAGGAGAAGGTATACTTAGCATTCAAATTACTTACTAACGTACTGTCTTTGGAAGATAACTTACTGCATTGTAGCCCAGTATAACCTGTCACATGTTACTTGGAGAGTAACTAAGCATTTCCAAGTAAGTTATATATATATATATATATATATATGCACTGCTGATGAGACCGAATAAGGTCGAAACAACTGTTCAGTGTTCTGTATTTCGCATGTAGGTGTTTGTCGGATTTTCTAGTCATGGTGATTTCAATTAATATAATATCAATTCCTCTATTCAAATATATAATCTATTTCCAGCCCATGAGGTTAAGTTTATGTGGATGCATTACGCCGACTTGGGAAGACGTAGCCCCGGAGGTGACCGTGTCCTCTGTAGGGTAAAAACATACCTTCAAGACACATCAGGTTGAGTGGTCGCGCATTTTCACCATGACTAGTTAATTTGGCATCGCTTATGTGTGGCATGGACCAGTGGCCCAGTTGTAGAGTTTCGGCTTCTGCATTCTGTGGTTGTTGGTTCGATCTCCAGTGGTGGAGATCACGATATGCACTGCTGATGAGACCCAATAAGGTCGAAACAGCTGTTAAGTGTTCCGTGTGTCGCATATAGGTGTTTTCCAGATTTTCTGGTCATGGTGATTTCAATTAATATAATATCTATTCAATAAATATATATATGCATATGAGGGTCATTCTAAGCTTCAATGAGATTTTAGATTTGTCACACACACCTCGGTTTTGTAGGGGCTTCACCTGCACAGAAATCATGACATAAATCTAATGTTCATCTATGGCTATTATTTCTGGGGAAGGTTTAGAACCTTTTGAACGACCCTTGTATATCAGTCGCAACTCCAGGGTTTTGGCTTTCCGGGCTCTGTCCGAAAAAACTATTCTCTCAGAATAAGTCATCTGTCCTTGACTTTTGGTTGAAGTCAATATCCTGACTCCAAACCTCAGGAATAATTATTTTTACTCATGACTTTCTATTCAGGGTATCTCAAAATAGATGTAACCCATTAATGTAATAATTATTTATTACTGAGACAAGGGCAATGATGGTCATTTGGAACACGCCCAGTAAAAACTGTATCCTTTGAACTAGAGACATCAAATTGATGTTTTTTTAAAATGTTATTATATCGGCTTCCAGGACATGCAATGTTTTTTAGTTTCTTGTCTCGGTAATAAATCATTATCATATTTAATGAGCTGCATCTGTTTTGAGACAGTTTTGAATGAATTTGTCTCCAAATATGTCGTGACACAAAATATTTTTTCTCTCTTGTCCAAGGTATTGTGATCGGGGATTAAAATTGTTAAAGTATACTATTTTCAAATTTGAAACCAAAAAGAACACAACATTATCATTAGTAGTTATTTGCAGTCACATAGGTCCCATGAATATAGAGGCACTTTACTTACTGTCATCCCTTAAAATTTCGATCGAGATATGTTTGTCTGGCAGTCTTCATAATAATTTTGATCGAAGGAAAAATACGACGTTATTTTTGGCCCATAAAAATCAGTCTTAAAAATATGTGAAAATCTTCTAAGAACATGACTCAGACTAATAGTCTACCTGTTGTCTAGCCATGACCAACTATACAAACACATAATACATATACATCTACATATGCATGCAGAATCATAACAACGACACAATAAAGACGAGCAACACAGTTCTTAGAAAAATATACCTCTCACTTTATTTGAAAGGCTTGTGTGTGAGAGGGAGTTGGAGACGGAACAGAACTGCAATATATTGACCCCCACTCTATTGGCCATGACTGCGTTTCTTTCCCGTTCTCCTGAGTTGCTTACCCGGGGGCCTGGGGGCTCAGCCTCTCTGGGTGCTGGTTTTCTCTACTGCAACTTATCTCCAACTCGTCTGATCCCCAACTCATCTGCTCCCGAACTGATTAAATTTCCTGTGCACTGAGTTATATAATAGTTCAACGTCCACCTTCGTTTTGTGGGCGTCACAAATTGCCCTCATTCAACCCATCCACGGTCAAGGTTATACTCTGCTATTCCTCGACCGGGTGCATCTGTTATTTACACAGGTGCATTTCCTATTTTGACAGCCCGGCCGGGTCGTAGGTCAATATACAACATACCCAGTCGACTGGGGTTGTCTAATACGCCGACTGCATCTCTGCAACGAGTGTCCAGGGTATGGCACTAAACTATCCGATGAGGCTCCAGTCCTGGAGCTTTGGGAAATGTTGAGTACCCCTTCATTGTCATTTCTCACAGGTCCACTCGGTCCTAGAGTGATAATACCTGTTAGGGTCCTATATATGGGTGAAATAGAAATATTCAATGATTTATTATACTTGAAACCGTTAAACTGTGTTCAAACATGATTAATATTAACTAGTATTATTTAGAATTAAGTGACTTAAAACCCTTTAACTATGTGGAAAGAAATGTTTAATATCAAATAGAATTAAAAGTGTTGGATAACAATATTTAAAACAATTTAATTCCGTGCCAACAAATGAGTGCTGGCTCATTCAAAAAAAAAAAAATGTTACCTATAATCAATTTGCTTACAAATTATAAATATATATATATATATATATATATATATATTGAAGATGAACGAACGTCCAATGTAATGTCTGCTTTTAGTTGATCTTGTGTATATATAGATATATATTTCTTTTAAATACCCTGTCCGGTGGCAAAAGCTGCTTGGTCGTGCCAGGAGTGGCAGTACTGCCTTGAGCTACCGAAACTGTGTTATCACCCCTGGTTGGCGGCTGATGAGGTTAGGGTATCTCACGTGCTTTCACACGTTGTATGAAGATATATACTGTATGAGAGTATAAACAGGATTTGGCATTAAATAAACCAAAGAAGTTGATATGACATAAAACACAATCAAAGCAATTTGACGAATGGATTTCTGGTTGAAATAAAAAAAATAATCTTTAAAAATCTCAAATGCGTTTCATTCCCAGTTAAGAATATATTCTTGTTTCAAATTAACAGTTAAATTTTGACAGTAAATAATTTTTTGTTTATGATTTTATCCGAGAGAAATTTAATAATACGATATTAGAAAAAAAAATCGAGTCCCATCTTAGTTCTGTGCGTGTGTATGAGCATATATTAAAGTTGTTGATGAAAACACCGATGTCCTGCATTTCTTCCTTATCAACTTAAACCATGGTGTAAGGCGCCTCCGGTGGTGTAATGGTTAGCAACCTAGACTAGCAAACCTTCATGAGTGAGTTCGTGTGTCATTTGGTGCTCCATTCATGCGGCCTTGTGCCACATCTACACAAAAAGCTTTGTAAATTACAACTTAAAACAAAGGTGTTGGGCGCTTCCGGTGGTGTAATGGTTAGCAAGCTAGACTAGAAAACCTTCATGAGTGAGTTTGAATGTCATTCGGTGCTCCATTTATGCGGCCTTGTGTCATACCTACACAAAAAGCTTTGTAAATTACAACTTAAACCAAGGTGTAGGGCGCCTCCGGTGGTGTAATGGTTTGCAAGCTAGACAAGAAAACCTTTACGAGTGAGCTCGAGTGTCATTGAGTGCCCTAATCATGTAGCCTTGTGCTACATCTAAGCAAAAAGCTTAGTAAATTACAACTTAAACCAAGGTGTAGTGCACCTCCGGTGGTGTAAGGCTTAGTAAATTACAACTTAAACCAGAGGGTGGTAGCTAACGTGTTACACTATGACATCATAGAAAGTTAGTTCGAACTTCAGTCGTGCTATTACGTTCATTTTGGGATTAGTACCTTTTGAGAAAGGCATGAACTCCAATAGCCTCCCTATGCCCAGCTATTGGTTAAATAGTATCACAACCGCGCTTCTGTAAGGATGACTTATGGCATTGACAAAGGTTGATATGTCATTAAAGAAAGAAATCAAGCCAACTTACCCCAACCTACACTCCGAGGCATCTTCCAAAATCGTAACAAACAAAAAAATATTTACTGTCAAAATTTAAATTTTAATTTAAAACAGTAATATATTCTTAGTAAAACGGGGAATAAAACGGATTTGAAATTTTCAAAGATTGTTTTTATTATTTCAGCCAGAAATCCATTCATCTAATTGCTTTGATAGTGTTTTATGGCATATCAACTACTGTGCGTTATTTGATGCCAAAATCCTGTTTTCCGGCAAGGACACATGGCGCATTGGATAAAGCGTTTGGTTGGAAAGTACTTCTGAGTAAAATCCTCTAGAGGTTGCACGTTCAATCCCAACAACCGTTAAGACTAACAAGGAATACTTACTGTAACTTAACACTTATGTCCGGTCATGGTTAACAGAATTGGAACAGTGTACCCCCTGTGGTTCAAATGAAAGGTTCAGTTCGAGATTCGGTAGGGACTCTCGAATTCAACATGAAGCACCAGAAGAAAGCTGAAGGATATATCGGCCGAAACGTTGGGTATAACAATAAAGATGAGATCTATATTCCGAATATTCTGAGTAATAAATATCATCAAGCTTCATCTAAGAAATGGAGACAAACTTTAACTTCCTTTTCAAAGATGATAATCTCGACGTTTTCTTTGCTAATCTCAACTGTTTGGGGACCATACAAAGAAGTTGCATTAGCCCACAACAAATTCGGGGTTTCTCAACTGGTTTGGTTGCCGTACCAAAGCTACCTTTGCTAAGTGAAACGCAAGGGTCCAGGATTTGAACTAGGCTCATTGTGTCTGTTTCCTACGAAGATAATTGTTACGCCATGCGCTCGTTGACGTTGGAGCATCTACAACCTTCAAATAAATAGTCGTCTGAAAATATCTGTGAACGAGTTAGCATCAGTTCTGGAAGTGGATAAATGACAAAATCGATATTTTTACTGGTGACTCAAAGAATTATCAATTTTTTTGGCGAGGTTGGGGGTGGGTACTTAGAGCAAATTACATGACACACACATATGTATATGTCAATTTTTCACAGATGTTAGTTTTGCCTAAAAAACCTTACTAGCTGTCGTTAGTGAGACATTTTTTTTACTGATTGTATCGTACGGGGAGAGTCCAGCTATTTAACATTAATGAAAAAAGGCCTAACTAGGACGAAAACACTTAATTTCTTTCGCAGTTCCTCTTTGAGACTTTATGCGTTTTGCCTAGTCATCTCTCTTTTTTCAAAAAAGTCTGCAAAATCTTCTTTGGGAAACTCCATTACCTGTCTTGTCACGTTCTCTTTAATCTCATCCTGGTCGGCGATGATTCTTGCTTTGAAAAAAGCCAAAAATCATAATGAAATCTTGTCTGTATGGGGGATGAATCTGATAGACTTGTTTTGGTTGGTTGGTTGGTTGTTTAGGTTTTATGGCATATCAACCTTTGTAAGTTATCTAACGTCAAATCTATTTTTATAAAAATAGTTATATTTCAAACAATTCAGTTTAGGATAAATACGCAGTTTAAATGTAAGTATAGTTTATTTGTGAAAAACATTTCTATTTCAAGCTATTCAGTATAGTCAAGCAGTTCTAATTCAATTAATTCAGTTTAGTTGGTTGGTTGGGTCTTATGGCATATCAACCCTTGTAGGTTATTTAACGCCAAATCACATTTTTATGTGAATAATCAATTCTATTTAAAAAAATTCAGTTTAGCATGAGTGCACAATTTAATTGTCAAAAACATTCATATTTCAAACTATTCAGTTTATTTAAACTGTTCTTATTCAGCTAATTCAGTTTAGCATAAGTACGGATTATGTTTACACAGTGAAATGTCAAAACAGTTCTATATATAACAATTCAGTTTAGTAGAGTTTCAATGTCAAAAACAGTTCAATTTTAAACAATTCAGTTTAGCATAAGCACGCAGTTTAAATGTAAGTACAGTTTAATTGCGAAAAACACTTCCACTTTAAGCTATTCAGTTTAGTCAAGTAGTTCTAATTCAGCTAATTCAGTTTAGTATAAATACAGATTTTGTTTACACACAGTTAAATGTCAAAACAGTTCTATGTAAAACAATTCTGTTTAGTGGAAATACAATTTCAATGTCCCAAAAATTCTATTTCAAATAATTCAATTTAGCATAAGCACGCAGTTTAAATGTAAGTACGGTTTAATTGTCAAAAACGTTTCTATTTCAAGCTATTCAGTTTAGTCAAACAATTCAGTTTAGTGTAAGTATGCCGTTAGTTCTATTTAACCCATAGATAGGACTCTATCAGGTGCTACCACTCCGGGCCAGAGTAGACCTGGGAGCGTTGGCAATGAAGGAGTGCTCTGTATTCCCCAAAGCTCCAGCATTACTGGAACCTCCATCATCAGATTGTTTAGTGTCATATCCAGGACACTTGTGGGGGGGTCTTACCCCTCTGCAGAGGTGCAGTCAGTGTATTCTCCGGCCCCAGCTGACTGGGCAAAGACTTGTTTTGGTTTGGATATATTTTCAATGGCATATCAACCCTTGGAGGTTATTTAATGCCAAATCTTGTTTTCTTTTTATCTATATGATTTGTGGGGGTGTCTTCGTGGTGTAATGATTAAAGCACTGGGCTGCAGAACCGTAGTAAGTGAGTTCGAACTCCAGTCGCGCTATTATGTTCACTTTCAGACAAATAACCTTTGGAAAGGTATGAACCCCCTTGTCCCCCTAGCTATGAGTTAAGTAGTACCACTGCTGTTCTTCTAGAAGGATGGCGTTAGCATTAAATAAACTAAGAAGGTTGATATGCCATTAAACAGAGAAAGGATAATTTGTAAGCGAATAGTTTGTACTTAAATATTTCTGTTATTAAAGGAATTGTTAAAGTGTGAGACAAAAGTTAGTTGACAATTAAGCTTCACAGGTGTCTGCTTTTCAGGTGTTCTTGTTTTGGAGTCGTATCTTATATTTTAAAAATATATATCTACTGATCTGAGGTTTGCAATTATGCTGTTACTTTTAATACCAATACTTTGTACACTCCTGGATCTATTAAGCGTTTTGATTCTGGTAAGCTACATTGCCCCAGCTCCCTTGTATGGTCTGGTTTGATATGATTTTTCGTTCTTGGTGTTGAGGAGTCTCGGGATTCAGATGATGAGGAGTTTAATATTTTCAGTAGTTTTTGGGCTCAACTTGTTTTTGAATGCAGAGAAAGTTTGAGGTTGGTTGGGGTAATTAGAATGTGCTTTGGTTAGGTTTTTGGTTCTGGATTTATTTTGGGCATTGATGAGAGGATTGGTGAACTTCGCGATTTTTTGTGGGGTATTAGTGTTGAATATTTGAAACAATTTAACAGTTTGTCAACAAATGAGCTCTGGCTCCTTTAAAAAATGTTACCTATAAAATATTTGCTTAAAAATTATATATATATATAACTTATGTGTGTATAAACCGAATTTGCCATTAAATTACCCACAAAAGTTGATGTGGCATAAAACGCAACCAAACCAATCAAACGAATAGATTTCTGGCTGAAATAATAAAAATAGCCTTTAAAAATCTCAAATGCGTTTAATTCCCCGTTTTTCTAAGAAAATACTTTCGTTTTAAATTAACAGAAAAATTTTGACTGTAAATAATTTTTTGTTTACAATAATTTTATGAGAGAAATCTAATAGTAATTTTAGTAGTTGTAGTTTTTTGGGTACAATTTATTTTTGATTGCGGTAAAGGTTTGAGTTTGGTTGGGTTAATTCGAATGTGTTTTGCTTGGGTGATTGGTTCGGGATTTATTCCGGATATTGGTGGGTGAGTTGGTGATCTTCGCGATTTTTCTTTTAGGGTATTTATTTTGGTTGGAGATTTGGAGTTTTCTGTGAATATTTTTTATGGGAGGGGGCAGTAGTATGGTTGTTTGTTGGAGGTTATTTTTGTTTAATTTCAGCTGAGTGTTGTGTTTTTTAAGCTGTTCTTGAAATTTTGGTTATCTGTTTGGTCCTTGTAGAATTAGTTTTTTCATGAATCTTTTCGAGAAATCTTTATTTATCTAATTGATTGTCTTTTCTGTTTGAACTTTGCTCAGTTACATTGGCGAAGGTATTATTTTTCATATAGGATTCCACAACTTTCCTTGTTTCAGGAAATGTTAATTTTCTTTTATATTTCACTTCTCTTTTTTGAATGTATAGGGTGTGTCCATGTGACTGCTAATAACTCTACTAATAATTATGTTGTGTTCTTTTTTGTTTCAGATTTGAAACTATTATACTGTTACAACTATTAATCCTTGATCACAATGCCTTGGACAAGAGAGAAAAATATATTTGGAGCCAAAATCATTCAAAACTGTCTTAGAATAGATGCAACCTATTAATATGAAAATAATTTATTATTGAGACAAGAAACTTAAAAAACATTACATGTCCTGGAAGCTGATATAATATTGATTAAAAATATTGTATTTCCTCTAGTGGAGCCAAGGATAACTCCCTGTTTCTGATAACTTCCATTGCTATATTAATTTTTCATGTGTGGAAACTTTGCTTTTCAAATTAGTGAAGATTTTCATTTTAGTGAGGCTGTCAGCATATTTCTTATTATCTACCTCTACAAGCAGATTGCTGCTTCTAATTTTTTCATAGCCAGAGGATTTCTAAGCTGGGGATTATTTTTCCTATCAAGGAAGGTGACTGTTTGGATATGGTGTTTCTTTTAATGATTCGATTACAAGAAATCTTGGAAATTTTGTGACTTCCTTTTCTTAATCGGATTCAAAGTAGTTTCTTTCATGTTTTTGTTTTTATTTACTATACATATTTGTTTGTTTTATTCAATGGCCCTGTGCTCCTGCATCCAACATGAAAAACAACTTTTGTTGGGAATTTACTTAGGAGGATACCCATTCGCCTTGGTTGAGACGGGGCTACATTGGTCAATACATTCGTGTCAGAAGAGGGATTTCAAGCCCTTGCCAATTTTAGACTTTCAGTGCTCAAAAATAAGTTCCTTAAAGTTAAACAGTGGTCAAAGTCTAGTTTTTCTCGACGTAGTTGATCCTCAGCTATCACATTCTAGCACTTTGAAGATAAAGAGAGTTGGGTGTTTGTTTGCCATAAGATCAATTTGAAAAATACAGTCAGGACTTTAACATATAGCTGTTAGGGCTTCATATGACTAGCTGATTGATCGGATCAGACGTCTGCCCGGTCCGATGTGGAGTGTGGCAGGTCACGTGACCACTCAGCCATCAGGGTCCCGTTCTCAAGCATTTCGGGTCACCATCCACGGCCAACAATTGGCCCCATGGGGAGGGGGTCGTACCTCTCTTTTAAGGTGCAATCGGTATATTACCGTATGTAGATTATTTGTGTAAAGAATATTTTTAAAGCTATAATTATTTACAAAGGATGATTATAATTGTGTGCAAACAAATGACTATTATTCAGTGGAAATGGTTACTTGAAACCAGATAATTATTAGTATTAGATAGGAATACTTGAAACCATACAACTGTACGCAAAAAAAAAACCCCAACTCTTTAGAGGCATCATCATTCAAAGCGTGCCAACAGCAGGGATTCCTTTGAATCATTCTCATCTTCTGTCCCTATCCGCTATAGCTCTCGGTAAGTCCTCTTGACGGCATCCAATACTCACACAGAGTTGATGAATGTAAGTTTTCAATGGTCGGTCAACACTGGTGTGTCTTTGTGTAGTAGTCCACAGAGGAACATCACTTATAAGTTTATTCTTACAATTCAATGTCTAACATGTCTTGCTCATCTTACTTGGATGGTTTGTGTGATGGGAGGTAAGTAGCCGTACAGCTGTTGTTTTGTAGGGTGCTGCTTCCAGGATTTGTTCAAAACGGAACACAGCATGCTTTTGTAGTTCTTACCTAGTTTTTTTCCTCAAAGTATTTCGTTATAGTCCGAGTGGGGTAGCCGTACAATAGTACTGACACGGCAACAGCTTTGAATATAAACGTACAATGAATGCCGCTCCTCAAGCTCTTAAATAACCCAAGAGTGGTTGATATGCCGTTAAAATCAATGACCTAATCCCGTTGTAAATCGTAGTATTCATATCTGGAATTGACTAGTTGGAAAAATAAATTAATAATTCAGCTAATTGCAACAATCACTCAGTAGCGTTGAGGCTAACGTGCGAGACTACAAAATCGTGTTAGCGCGTTCGAACTCCAGTTGCGCTGTTACATTCACTTTCGGATAATATATATGGGAAAGGCACGAACCCCTTTATCCCTCCACCCAGTAATGTGTTAAATAGTATTACTGCTTTTATTCTGCGGGGATAGCTTTGGTATTAATTAACTCACTAACATTGATTCTTTTTTTTCCCATTAAAAACAAAGAAACAGACCCCCCCCAAAAAAAACAAAAAACTCCCAAACAAACGGGGTAATTCTAGTGACGTAGAGGCCTAATGTGGTAGGCTACAATATCATAGAAAGCGAGTTCGAACTCCAGTCGCGTTATTACATTCAATTTCGGATAATACTTTAGGAAAAGATATGAACCAACAACTCCCTCAGCTATGGGTTAAATAGTAGCGGTGCTGTTCTTCTACAGGGAAGGCTTTAGCATTATATAACCTACCAAGCTTGATTTTTATTAAAAGACCGGCTCATTAGCCTAGTGGGTAGAGTGTTCGTCATTGGTCCGGGAGACTTGGATTCAATCCAGGTCGCGTCATACCAGAGACTTTAAAACTGGTACTTGATAACTTCTTGCTTAACATTCAGCAATATAAGGTACCTATCAAGGGTAAAGTGGAGCAATTCAAGGAAAGGAGTAGCGCCCTCCTTTACACCTCGGTGTAGTAGCTATTGAAAAGGGAGCCTTCAGGTTGCCCTCGACTACGGTCGCCAACTTTACTTACTTTTATTAAAAACAAAGAAACTGGGACGCTGAATAAGGGTATAGTAAAAAAGCTTGATGCCAACACATAAGAATGCTACGAGCCCTATTGAACAAATCCTGGAAGTAACTGCCTTGTCGCCTCAGGCTATAGAATACGCCAACTGCACCTCTGCAGAGGAATAAGACCCTCCCCCCAATGAGGCCACTTGTTGGCCGTGGGTGGCGACCCGTAAGGCGCTAGGACAGGATCCAAGTGGTTGAGCAATCATTGGTCCAGCGTCAGAGTGGCCAATGTCTTGCAACACACCACTTTGGCCCTTACTTGGTCTGACGGGTGGTCGGATAAGCCCGATCCGATCAATCGGCTGGCCATGTCAAGCCCTAGTACCTATATGTTTTATCACGACCATACTTTTAAATCTGCACTTGCAGCAAGTTCCCAACCTTTATCAGTGAGGTGCTAGAAGGCGGTGGCTGAGGGTCAATTGCGTTGAGAGAATAGGAATTTGACCAGTGCTGAGAACTTGAAATTGGCAACCGCTCGGAACCCTACCCTCAACTCGAGTATACTGGTCGCGTATCTCCATCTCAACCAAGGCGAATGGGATACCGTCTGGGTTCATTCTTAACACAAGTTGGACTCGGTGGTGGGTGATGGAGCGCAGGGCCAGCGAAAAATATGCAGCACATATGGCGTCTTCAAATAAAAAATCTAAACGAAACCTGTCAGAATCAGACTCAGAGAATGAGGCAGCAGACTTCCCCAAATTCATTGTTATTGAACCTTTGAAGGAGGTCTGCCTTGCCAAATTCTTGCCTTTCCTCATAGAAAAAGTTATCTCTACAAGGGCTAGTCCGAAAACTGTTAAGAAAACAAGGAATGGCAACTTGCTTGTCGAGGTGGACAGTCGGAGACAGGCAGAAAACATATTAAAAATAAAAACCTTTCATACGACGAAATGCAGAGCCTACCCGCATGAGAAACTTAATACTTCCAAGGGAGTTATCAGGAGTAGGGAATTGGCATCGGCTACAGAAGAGGAGATAACATCAGCCCTGGGAAAACAGGGAGTTACAAATATAAGAAGAATCTCCATCAGAAAAGGCGAAGAACGAATCCAGACCAACACTGACATCATGACATTTAATAAGCCCCGTGCTCTCAACGAAGTGAAGATCGGCTATTGTCTTGAGAGAGTTGAGCAGTACGTCCCAGCTCCCCTGAGGTGCTTCAAATGGAAAAAATATGGACACCACAGGGAAGCCTGCAGAGGACGACAGACATGTGCGAAATGCGGTGAAAAGGACCCGGACAACGTGGTGGAAGATTGCTTGAAAGAAATTATATGTGCAAACTGTCGACAAGATCATCCGGCTTACACAAGGTCTTGCGTTGCTTACAAGAAAAAGAAAAAGAAATAATTGAGGTGAAACACAAGAGGAATATGTCCTTACTGGAAACAAGGAGAATTGTTGGGAGCTACATAGGAGAAAGTAGCTACGCCTCTGTTGCACGGAGGGTGGATAGAACCAATGATGACAACAAATATAGAACACTCGTGGAGAAATCGATCCAGTTGGAAGCCAATGATTGGTCAAAGTTTTAGTGCTGTATACTCATAATCATATACAAATATAAGTAGAAGCATAGTCAATAATAATGACGAACTTCAATAAACGAACGAACACGCTTCTTTATAAAAATAAAATATCTCACACTTTATTCTCGACAGGGTGAAAGTTGTTGTGTGTGAGAGATGAGCTGGAGACGGGGACAGGCTGCTATATTGACTCAGCAGTACTTCTTTCTCATCTTGGCTGGGTTGCTCAACCGTGGGTCACTGAGGGCCCAAAGCCCTCTGTCTGCCGCTGGCTCTCAATTCGGCATCTTGTCTCCACTGACTGTTTTTCAAAATATCCAAATTCTCAGCCCATCGCTTCCGGGCAAGATGTCATTCACACTCCAGTGGCATTTCCTATCTGGGGTTTATTATGACAATTGTGATTGTCATATCCTCTGCGCGCGAGCGTAGACTGTACCCAATGTCTGTGCACCTGAACTAAGAGCCGAATAGTTCAAAGCCCAACCAAACTGAATGATAAAATATAATTAACGAAAAATGATTAATATAAAAAAATCATTCCGTAATTATATAACATCAGGAGCAAGTGGAAAAAACCACACTCGTTTGAATTTTATCAAGCGCCAGTTCAGCGACAAGTTGGGTATGTTGTAGTCCAAACAAAAACACACGGAGGATCTATCTCTCCAACACGAACTACTCCAAAAAGTGAAAAATCTCCAGCAAAACAGTGATTGCATAAATCACCAATCCATCCACTAAAAAGCATTAAAGACTGGCTAAAAAAACCTGTCTCCCATAAGACCTAGTAAGTAAGTTGGCGACCATAGTCGAGGGTGACCCGAAGGCTCCCTTTTCGATAGCTTACTACATCTAGGTGTAGGAGAGGGCGCTACTCCTTCCTTGGATTGCTCCACTTTAGCCTTGATCCGTACCTTATAATGCTGAGTGTTAAGCATGGAGGCATCAAGTACCATTTTTTGAGTCTTTGGTATGACTCGACCTGGGATTGAACCCAGATCTCCCGGGCCATTGGCGAACACTCTAGGCCAATGTCCGGAATACATATATATATTTGTATACCATAAGACCTAAACAACTTAAAAATCACAAACTACCTTTAGCCAAACTGCGAAAATATAGATGAACACCAAAGTAAATAAGGAAAGACCAGGAAGCACATTAAAAATGCCCTCAAGAACAAAGTCGCCTATAAGAACCAAACAATCCAATGCTCAGGGATCAACAAAACCGCTACAATGGACCTATAATATAGAAAGTATGGATAGCGACACAGACCGCGTAGTTGCTTGTCTTAATATTGAAGGAATAAGGAGGTGCCCGTGGTGTAATGGTTATCGTCGTAGGAATTGGACACGGCGACACGAGTTCAAATCCTGGACAAGACTGATTGCATTTCACATAGCACTAATACCCTTGGGAAAGGTATGAATCCAATTATTCTCCCTCCAGCTATGGGTAAATAGTAGGGCGGACTAGGTTCTTCAGCCTTGGTGAGGCAACTAGTCTAAGAGAAGGAAATCTCTGAATTCAAAGCTATTAAACTCCGCTTAAAAATTGACCTTGTGTCATATCCTGCCCGAGCGGAGGGGTTGGTAAATATGAATATTGAAGAAATAATGAAAAAAACCATTTAACTGTGGGCAAAGTTATAAGCTCAATCACCTTTTAAATTGTTAATCTCTTATATATCATATGTATCTATTTAAATATGTACAAACAAATAACTGATGTTAAATTGTTGCTGTTGCATAGCAACCCTCGTAATAATTTAACTGTGTGCAAACAAATGAGGAAAAGTAAATAGAATGATTTATCCTGGGTAGAAATGCTTGAAATCTTTTAACTATGAAGGAAAATGAGCTCAAGTTAGTTTAAAATGTTATTAGAAAAACGAGTTTGAATTAGAACTGTTTGACTAAATCGAATAGCTTGAAATAGAAATGTTTTTGACAAACTGTACTTACATTTAAACTGCGTGCTTATGCTAAACTGAATTGTTTGAAATGGGACTGTTTTTGACATTGAAACTGTACTTATACTAAACTGAAATCTTTAATATAGAACTGTTTGTTTTGACTGTGTATAAACAAAATCTGTACTTATACTAAACTGAATTAGCTCGGTTAGAATAAACTGAATAGCTTGAAATATAAATGTTTTAAAATAGAACTGACTATTTGCATAAAAATGGATTTGGCATTAAATAACTTACAAAGGTTGATATGCCATAAAAACCAACCAACCAACCAACCAACATGTCTTCTAATCTACCTCTCTCTCTTCTTTTTCCGCTATCTATCAACAAACTAAGTTCTCCATTATCGGGAGTCTGGTACAAGGTCAAGGCTGAGAAGATGTCAATTTGGTGATTTCTCATCTGTTATTTACTCTTCCTTTTTCGTGTATCTATGAACAAAGTTCTCCGCTATTTGAACTCTTGTACAAAATTGAGGCCTTGGAGACTTTCTCAAAATGTCATGTTTGGTGACCTAGTTAGCTGGGGTTACAGAATACACCCTACTGCATCTCTGTAGAGGGGTAAGACTCCCCCAACGAGTATCCTGGTATATGACTCTAAACAATCTGATGGTGAAGATCCAGTAATGGTGGAGCTTTGGGGGATGCGGAGTGCCTCTTTATTGTCATCGCTTCCAGTTCCACTCTGGTCCGAAGTGGTACCATCTGACAGGATCCTACTTATGGGTTAAATAGAACTAAACAGTGTACTCATGCTAAACAGATTTATTAGAAATAGAACTGTTTTTACATTTCAGTGTGTGTAAACAAAAAACTGTACTTATGCAAAACATAATTGTTTGAAATAGAACTGCTTTTGACATTTAAACTGTGTAATTATGCTAAAATAAATTGTTGGAAATAGAACTGTTTCTATGCATAAAAATGGATTTGGCTTTAAATAACCTACAATGATTGATATGCCATTAAAGCAAAGCAAATCAAACCAAACCTGGCAGCAACATCCCACAAAATGGCCACCGACTGCTCATCTCTAAAACCATCCAAATTAGACGAACAAGACATGCTGGGCAGTGCTGGAGAAGTAAGGACGAACTCATTAGCAATGTTCCCCAATGTATGGACCTCTTCACACGGAAGAGAAAGTGTTGGACGACCCGCAAGAACCTATCTACAATAGATCTGTACGGACAAAGGATGTAGTCTAGAAGACCTGTTGGAAGCGATGGACGATAGAAACGAATGGTGAGAGAGAGAGAGAGAGAGAGAGAGAGAGTTAGCGAATTCCGTGCTTGCAGCATGACATGTATATATAAGTGATATTTTCCAATGGACCCCTTCTCACGGAAGAGAAAGTGTTGGACAACCAGCTAGAACGTACCAACAACAATAGCTCTGTACGGATAGTGGATGTAGTCTAGAATACCTGTCGGGAGCGATGGGCGATCGATCGATCGATAGATAGATAAATCCGTACTAGCGGTACCATATGATATATATATATATATATATATATATATATATATATATCCCCGTAGGGTTGAGTTCTCTGGTGAATGAAGTAATCATGTTGCCATTAGCGTTTATTGCAAGTCTCTTCATATATGAATTGAGGTCTCGGTAGCCGTTAAACGGATGTATATTAACAATAGTAATTGTGATTCATAACCGTTTAAAATTTACTTCGCTGCTACTGGCTCCTTGTGGCTCAGTGGTTAGAAGCTTGGATTGGCGTTTGAATCAACCGGGTTTCGATCCAAGCTACGGGAAGCTAATATGTCTAGCCACACTGATGAGTTCTGATAGAACGAAACAGATCTGTTAGTGGATGACTATAGATATGTGTATTTCTTGGTAATATTCCGTTGATAGCGTTGTTTTTTTAAAATTCATTCCATGTTATCAGCATCTCAGTTTTATCCAACTCTGGATTTACGTAATTTTGTAATGTTATACCCCCCCAAAAAAACTCTTTTAAAAACAATCTTTACACATGCAAGCAACCCCTGATGTTGGCCAATGAAAGGTCCGAAAGCGCTCAGGATAATTTAGGTAAATTCATCCACCAATTCCAATCTGAAACCAAGACACTTATCAGGGAAGTTGAAAGGATCTTAATAAAATTATATAGACAAAATGGGTCTTTATTATTTAATCAAACATGCTGAAATGAAATACTTTTACCCAACTACACGCGCGCGCACACACACACACACACACACACACACACACACACATACATATATATACATATATATATATATATAAAATAAAATACAAAAACGAAGTAGTTCTTCCTTATGTTTAGCAAGTTATCCACAACATTTAATACGACTTTTTAAAGAGAAAAAGTAAAAACTTGTCTACTCGCAATAATGAAATTTTGGACTGACACTTTCAATAAAATAACAGACGATACAAACGTGCCAGCGTCTTATCGTCTTTGTGTACAAAATGCACCGTTTTATCCGTCTCTTTTTAGGCTTTTTGTTGCATCATATCCAGGAAGAAGAAAGGGGAAAAAGCCAAAAAAAAAAACAAAAAAAAAAAAAAAAACGAAACAAAAAAAAAACAAACTTTCCTTCTGCTTTTAATAAAAAGTTTTCCTGTTCTTTATCCGTTTTTCTTTCTATCTTTCTTTCTTTTTGTGGCTATCAGTAAAATAAAACCAAATAAAATAAAAAAAGCTCTTATTATTATTACTGAATTTAAAGTTGTATTCAAGCGAAATAATTCAGTCTCATAATTCTGTTGGCGCAGAGTTTAGTCTCTACTCCCATTATACCGCGTTACCTGAAAAGAAACAAAACAAAACAAAACAAAAAAAGTAAGAAATTTTTTCCTTCTTCCCCCACGTCGTCCAGTCAATTTTTTTTCTATCTCCCCACATAAATAGACACGTATTTAAACTTATACACTTGTGCAACTACGTCATCTACGAAAGGAAAAAAAAAAATTGAGAATACGAAGTGTGTTCAAAAAAGTATGGTGACCAAAGAAGACAGAAATAAGCAATAGATGAATTTATTTTTGACCCATAATAGTTGGTACTTTTTCTCTCTATATTTTTTCTTCTAAATGTAACATTCATTATGGGACAGAGTAGATATTTAGTGAGGTGTGTAAAACAAGTATAGAAACCGAAGCTATTTATCGAGACAGAAATCATCATCATCATCATGGCGTGCGGCTAGCACGGATATCCCTGACCCTCTTTCTCCACGTCTCCCTATCATTCATCGCCTCCGGCAGGTCTTCAAGATTACATCCCGTATCATCACATTAGCTGCTGTATGAATGTTCGAGCTGGTCGTCCTGCTTTTGATTGGCCACATGCGGGGTTTAAAAATGACCCCTAGGCGTTCAGTACACTGATTCCAGAGAGTTTTCCGATGGTGGAAGGGCCACTGAAACTTTTTTATTCGATATGGTGAGTAGTTATACCGTCGTACTTTTTTTTATTGTCCTCAAAGTCCTATGATCTTAGGATGAATTTTCAGTTTAAGGAACAAGAAAATATCGCCAGGTTCAAGATCTAGGGATTATGGAAGATATTGCATTTGGATAAACTTATTTTCAGGCAAAAATTGCTGATCATAAAATATCAAGACTGGCTTTTAATATATATATATATATATATATATATATATATATATATATATATATATATATATATATATTAGTACAATTAAATGGAGACTCAAACTCGGTTAAGCCGTCATAATAAATTTATTTCGGCGGAGAATATTGTTGGTATATTCTCCGTCTCGTCAGATGACTCTTTTTACATGCTCTGTATTGTCCCAGAGATACGAATGAGGAGTTACAGTTCGTATTCAGAAGATAAATAGGAAAATTAAAGAAATTAAAAAATAAATTAAAAATCAGAAAACAAAGATAAAGATAAAAATAAAAATAAAAATAAAAAACATAAAAATAAAAAACATAAAGTGGAACTCAAATTATAAAGCTACAAATTCTTTCGTTCATGGGCGTGAGCAGAGGGGGTGAACATATTATATGTTAGAACGATTAAGAAACAGGAGTGGAATTAATCTACTGGTCAGTCCCTTCTAATTTTGTGTTCTGTTTGTGGTTTCTACTTGGCAGGTGTGCTATTCTAAACAGACTAAGATTTTTTAACTAATGGCTATCTCATATATGATTTACATTTATTTCTGATATGTCTGTTAATTAACCCTGCTGTTGCCATATATATATATATATATATATATAAGCCAGTTTCGATATTTGTGTCAATGCACTTGAACTTCTAACCCTAGAAAAATTCAGATTTCTGTTTTCATTTCTTTTCATTTGAGGCAGATGCAAAAGTCAGACGTGTATAACAAATCTTAAATCTGTGTGTAGCCTTTGGAACAACACACACACACACACACACACACACACACACACATATATATATATATATATATATATATATATATATATATATATATATAATTTGCTATATTTAAAAGTAAATAGGACTCAATATTGGTGATAACCAATTTTGTTTGACTCACTTGTCCAATTTAGACTAGTTCGTATATTCAAGTTCTGCTTCTTTTTATATGAAGAAAAGTTAGAAAAATGTCTTTATTCACAGGTTTCGAGTGATGTTCTTGAAAAGACTGAAGAATATTCTTTATTTTTTCTCGGATACTGCAAAATTTTAAAAAACAACAACCCCCCCCCAAAAAATGTTAAAGAAATACTTATAATAAATGTTCAAACAAAATATATGGAAAGAAGTGTGTTTAAAGAAATACTCCCCCCACCAATTTTTTTTCTCCACAAAATATACCAAAAATATAATAAAAAATGAAATAACATCAATTTATCTTAAAAACTGAACCGGCATTAAATGACCCCTTGTGGTTGATATGCCGTAAAACAAAACCAAAACAAAAACAAATTATTTTTTTCTTTTAAAATCCAATTAGTCAGATACGAATTTTAGATAAAAGAGATTTTTTTCTTAAGTAAATTGTTTTTCAGCTTCAAAGTACTTAGATTTAGAAATGACTTTAGGAATAAAGAAATATCAAGATAAAGGCAATGAATATTGTTTTGTTTTTTCAGCTGATTGGTTTGGTTTATTTGTTTAATGGTATATCAACTCCTTTTGGGTTATCTAATGCCAAAATATTTTTGATTTGTTAATGTTTGATTATAACCAAAACCATTAATATTTTCAGCGTTCCACTGAAAAGATTTTTAAAACCAATTTATTTATCTATAATAATCGTTTGTTTACCCACAGTTATAGGGTTTCAAGTATTGTTTTTTTGATACAGGGGAGGCGGAAGTCTCCGTGGCGTAGTGGCTAACATATTGGATTGTGAGATCATAGTATGCAAGTTACACTGTTAAGTTCATTTCTGGACTAATATCCTTGGGAAATGTATAAACAGTTGTATCCCTCCCAGCTAAGATTTAAAAAGCTCCACTACTTCTACAAGGATGGCCTTGACATTAAATGACCCTTGAAGGTTGATATGCCATTAAACAAATAAATCAAACCTATCTAATACAAAAAAAACAAACTTAATTCTATAGTTTCAAATGTTACTTATTAAAAAAAGTTTAGTCTGGAACATGGTCACTTATTTACGAGTGCTACTTTTCCTCTCAGTTTACAGAAAAAATCAATTTTGAATCTATCTGTGGTTTCAGTTTTTTCAAAATCACAAAATAATTTCCCGGGGGTGGAGAGAAATATTCTCCTCTGGTCAACAACCCATGCATCAAAGAGCCCAGTCGGCTGAGGCCGTAGAATACCCCGACAGCATTTTTGCAATGAATGTCCTGGTATGACACTAAATCATCCCATGGTAAGTAAAAAAAAGTTGGCGGCTGTAGTCGAGGGTGACTAGAAGGCACCCTTTTCAATAGCTACTACACTGAGGTGTTAGGGAGGGCGCTACTCCTTTTCCTGGATTGCCCCACTTTACCCTTGATACCCACCTTATATCGCTGAGTGTTAAGCAAGGAGGTATCAAGTACCACTTTAAAAGTCTTTGGTATGACTCGACTTGGGATTTAACCTCGGTCTCCTGGATCATTGGCGAACACTCTACCTACTGGGCCAATGAGTCGGTTGTTATATCATGGTAAAGTTCCATTAATGCGGGAGCTTTTTGGAATGCCGAGTACTTCTTCATTGCCATTGGTCCTAGGTCCACTCTGGCCCGGAGTGGTAGCACTAGATTGGGTCCGATAGAACTGTTTGTCATTTAAACTGAGTGCAAGCAAATGACATGCTAAATTGAATTGTTTGAAATAGAACTGTTTAATTATTTAACTTTGTGTAAACAAACGACTGATGTTTAAATGAATTGTTAGTGATACATAGCAATACTTAGAACCATTTAACTTTGTTGGCTTATGCTAAATTGAATTGTTTGAAATAGAACTGTTTGATCATTTAACTGTGTGTAAACAAATGACTGATGTTTAATTGAATTGTTAATGATGCATAGCAATACTTGGAACCATTTAACTTTGTTGGCTTATGCTAAATTGAATTGTTTGAAATAGAACTGTTTGATCATTTAACTGTGTGTAAACAAATGACTGATGTTTAATTGAATTGTTAGTGATGCATAGCAATACTTGGAACCATTTAACTTTGTTGGCTTATGCTAAATGGAATTGTTTGAAATAGAACTGTTTGATCATTTAACTGTGTGTAAACAAATGACTGATGTTTAATTGAAATGTTAGTGATGCATAGCAATACTTGGAACCATTTAGCAGTGTGCAAACGAAAGATTAATAAATCATATATCCCTTTAAATATGTGCAAACAAATGACTGATGTTACATTGTTACTGTTACGTAAAAATACTTGTAACCGTTTAAATGAGGCCAGGCCGGTTTAAAAATGTATCTCAAAACATGTTTACAAATCATATATCTAATATTCATGTAAAAACAGTATCTGGCATTAAATAACCTACAATGGTTGATATGCCATAAAACCCAACTAAACCAAATCCTATATATTTAATATATATGTATAAAGAGGATTTGGCATTAAATAACCTACAATGGTTGATATGCCATAAAACCCAACTAAACCAAATCCTATATATTTAATATATATGTATAAAGAGGATTTGGCATTAAATAACCTACAATGGTTGATATGCCATAAAACCCAACTAAACCAAATCCTATATATTTAATATATATGTATAAAGAGGATTTGGCATTAAATAACCTACAATGGTTGATATGCCATAAAACCCAACTAAACCAAATCCTATATATTTAATATATATGTATAAAGAGGATTTGGCATTAAATAACCTACAATGGTTGATATGCCATAAAACCCCCCACAAAACCAAATCCTTAGCATTAAAGTCAGCTATTATGTTAAGATAGAGTAAACCCAGTTTACTGCACTTGGTTACTGTCAGTTTCACGCCTCTGTGATCATTGAACTAAGAGTCTTTTTTTTAAACTGAGCCGACAAGCACATCTTCATAAAAAGAGAAACTTAGTCTGATGATCACATCGTCGTGAAATTAATAATCTCCCACAGCCGGGGAGTAAGGCCTCCCAACATGTGTCCTGGATATGACATTGAACAATCAGATAGCGAGGCTCCAGGCTAGGAGATTTGGGGGATGTGTCGTACGTCTTTATTACCATTGCTAGCAAGTCCACTCTGACCTGGAGTGGTAGCACCGGATATGGTCCAATCTATGGGTCAAATAGAACAAACGATGTGCAAATAAATGACTGATGTTAAATTGTGACTGTTCTTTAGAAATATTTGAAACAATTTAACTGTGAGGAAAAAAAAAAGAGCTCAGGCTTGTTTAAGAATGTTATCTACAAAATGTGTTTATAAATCATACACAGATTTAGTATTAAAAAAACCTAAAATGGTTGATATGTCATAAAATAAAACTAAACCAAACAAAACCAAACCCCGTGTCTACGCTTACTTGATAATTTCCAAAATCGTACTTAGTGGTTTTGAAATAATTATTTTCTTAAATAATTAGCGAGTGCAATCCGATTGTGTAATGGTTAAAGAACTGGTCAGCGGCCTCAAAATTGGTGAGTTCGTACTCCAATCGCGCTGTCATGTTTACTTTCCGGTAAATACCATTGAGAAAGATATGAACACTTTTATCTCCTCAGCTATAGGTTAAAAAGTATGACTGCAGTTTTTCTACAAGAATAGCTTTAGCATTAAATAATCCACGGAGGTTGATATGTTTTTAAACAAAATCAAATTTTATCTTATTTGCTTAGCTGTGCTGACATCTTCATTTGATTCGGTTCCTTTTTTAAATGGCATATCAACCTTTGCGGGTTATTTGATACTAAAGCTATCCTTCTAGAAGAACAACAGTGATACTGTTTATCCTATTACTGAAAGGATTAGGTAATTCATACCTTTTCAAAAGGTATTGGTCCGAAAATGAACGCAAAAGTGCGACTGGGGTTCGAACTCGCTTACTGCGATGTTCCAGTCTAGTACTTTAACCACAACGCCACGGGCACTACCTCAATCTTCATTTGAATTCTATATTTTCATATTTAAAAACAGATTAAAGTTTCAGTCTAGATATTTTTTATGATCAAATTTGGTTTTATTATTTCTCAATCTAAAATTGCATCCAAGCGAAAAAAAAAAAGTTGAGTCTCCTACCTATATTTGTGTTTTTAGTTTCCTACTTTTATTGTATTATTTGAAAAAGAAATTTGAAAAAAAAAAAATTGGTCCAGTCGAACAGTTCTTCTTCTCTCCCCACATAAAGAAGCATATATTTAAAACTTAGATTTGGTTGCAATTACGTCGTCTCTAGAAGGAAAAAAAAAATACTGAAAAGAGCTAAACTTCTTTATTTATACACCCCCCCCGTAAAAAAACAAAAAGACCCCCCCAAATATTGGTAGACGATTGAGTTTGTTTTAATGGCATATCAATCTCCGTGGGTTATTTAATGCCGAAGCCATCCTTTGAGAAGAACGGCACTGATACTGTTTAACGCATAGCTGGGAGGATAAGGGGGTTCATACCTTTCACAAGGGTATTTGTTCGAAAGTGAACGTAATAGCGCGACTGGAGTTCGAACTCGCTTACTACGAGGCTCTAGTATAATACGTTAGCCACTACACCACGGGAACTCCCAAAACTCTTGCCGGTTTAAGCATACTGATGTTGTTACTTTTGAGGTACTGTTGTGTAATGGTTATAGTCGAAGGTGCCCGTGGTTCAGATCCTGGACGAGATTGATTGCATTTCCCATAGCACTAATACCCTTGGGAAAGGTATGAATCCAATTATTCTCCCTCCAGCTATGGGTAAATAGTAGGACAGACTGCGTTCTTCAGCCTTGGTGAGGCAACTAGTCTAGGAGAAGGAATATTCTGAATTCAAACCTGTTAAACTCCGCTTAAAAATTGACCTTGTGTCATATCCTGCCCGAGCGGAGGGGTTGGTAAATATGATAATCGAAGGACATGGACACGGCGACACAAGTTTAAATCTTGGACGAAGCTGATCACATTTCACATAGTAATACCTTAGGGGACGGTACGAATTCAATTATTCTCTCTCCAGCTTATGGGTAAATAGTAGGTAAGAGTGAGATCTTTAGCCTTGGTTAGGCAACCAGCCAAGTAGAAGGAAAACTCTGAATTTAAACCTGTTAAACTTCGCCTCAAAATTGACCTTGTGTCACAGCCAACCCGTGTGGTTGTTGGTTCGATCTCCAGTGGTAGAGATCACGGTGTGCACTGCTGATGAGACCCAATAAGATCGAAACAGCAGTTCAGTGTTCCGTATGTCGCATGGAGGTGTTTGCCGGATTTTCTAGTCATGATAATTCAAATATAACATTAATTCCTCCATTTAGATATAATATATATATATATATATATCACTAAACCCATCCGTATTATCACGATTAAAAAGGTCAATCAACTTGAAACCGGCGAAAGGTGGTTTAAATTCGGAGTTTTCCTTCATTTAGAACGGTTGACATAGCCAGGTTAAAGAGTTCAAACACTTTTAGAATTCACGAGAAGATTGGTGGGAGTATCCAACTCGTGCAAAGAGTAATAGAAAATTGGAGGGCGTATAGAGAGGGATGACTACTGTTCCGAACATTTGTACTCAGCAAACCATTTCATATTACTAAGACAATGGAAATGAAACGAGAACATGTTTTTATGCGTGCGTGTATATATATATATATATATATATATATATATATATATATATATATATGTATACTTGTGTGTGTGCATATATATATAAAGTGAGACAACAAGAACATGTACATATGTGGGTGTATATATATATATATATATAGCGATAGCAATAAAAATGTTTTCCGCATTCCTCAAAGCTCCAGCATTACTGAAGCCTCACCATCAGATTGTTCACTGTCATAACCAGGACACTCGTTGGGGGAGTCTTATCCCTCTGCAGAGATGCAGTCAGTGTATTCTGCAGCCCCAACTGACTGGGCCAGAGCTACTTGGTGGGAGATACGGATAAATATCATCACCCCGGCATTCATATCGGGTGTTTTGGCAACGGGCAGTCTCGGAATTCGTGCCGTAATGTTGGCTATTTAACCCTTGGCCTCGGGAGACCGTTTCCCTGTCCAAACTTACTTGCAGGACTTAGTTCATTGCTTTGTGTCTGAGGCGCCCTAATAAGGGAAAGCCGACAGGACCAAGAATTGTTGTCTCAGCAGATTCAATAGCAGCACCACTATAAAACGGCCTTGTGCTATACTTTTACGTGTTGAGGCGTCGGATGAATACCAGAAAAGAAGAGCCTGGCATTTGTGCTGGCTTTTTAGTTTGCTTGTGAACATTTGGTCTCACAAGTCCATCATCCCAAGTCTTACCTGTTTTGCAGGGTTGAATCAATTGCTTGGCGTATTAGGCGCTACATTTGGCTCATGCCGAAAGGATAAAGAATTATTGTTCCTCCCTCACATGGGTCTTGTCCTGCACGCGGCTCGTGGATGTAGTAAGGTAAAAGTCTTTCATTTAAGCATGTTTGATTAAATAAAGACCCATTTTGTCTATATAATTTTATTAAGATCCTTTTGGATAAATACAAACAAAGAATATCATGTGATGCATTGCGTCACTATTTTATTCTTACGTTAACAAAACAATAGGGAAGCTAAAGGAGATTAGCGTTGACTTGAGACAGGGAATTATTAACTTCAACAAGACGGGAAATAGTTACAGCACTATATCAATCCGGTTAGCTATCCCCAGATTTACGGTACAGTCCGTTATAAAGAAGTTTAAACAGTTTGGCGCAGTAGAAAACTTGGCGTGGAAGAAAAGCCAAATTGTTACGAAAACTGTGTCGCGGGGTTATCATAAACCAAAGAGTTGATTTGAAAGACAATGCCCAAAGTTTTGGTTCGATGGGTATTAGCGTAAGTGTATATACAATACAACGTTGTTTGAATGAAAGTGGTTGTATGGAAACCGACCACGACGAACACCTTTTCACAAACCATGTCCCATTGTTGCTTGGTTTATTTTAGCCAAAATGTTCTTGGACAAAGAAAATTATTTTCAGGAGCAAGTACAAGGAATTGATAAAATAAAAATAAAACATTTTCGATATAATGATATATAGAAAATTTGAGGCAAGAAATATATGTATGCAAATATATGTAATTATACATGTATATTTATGAGTATATATATATATATATATTTGTGAGTATGTTATATTTTGACCTTCGACCCGGCCCAAAATGCCATTCAAGGTGATGCACCGGAAGGAAGTGACACATTCCAATGACAGTTATTTCCGCTTGATGACGATTAAACATGCGATTTCAAAGATCGAGTGGACGTTGAACTATTATATAACGCAGTCAGGCCAGTTCGAGTCCAGTAGAGTTGGAGACGGAGATAGATGAGATGTGGTAGGTAAAATAACTCTAGGCCGAAAGGGGCCCTCGGGAACCCTGATGGAGTTTGGGGACCAGAGAAGTTGCTGATAGGTTGCAGTAAAGAAAGTCATCACCCAGCAGAGTGGACCCCAGAGCCTCTGGTTGAGCATCAGGAGAACGAGAAAGACACAACGTTGACGGCCATAAGAGTGGAGGTCAAAATATTTCAGTTCTGTTCGGTCTCCTGCTCCCTCTCACACGCAAACCTTGAGTAACCCTTTTCGTACCCTTGCAATAAAGTGAGAGGTATATATTTTGTTAAAGAAGTCTTCCTGAGTCTGTTGTTCATTGTGTCGGTATGTATCCAGCATATATATGTCTATTTCTGCATGAACATGTATATGAGAATATAACAAGTATATGAATATATATGCATATATATATTTGTGAGTATATATATATATATATATATATATATATATATATATATGTACTGAGGAGCCGGTTTAGGCTAAACTGTATTAGGATAGTCCCGACTCGCGATTTGATTTTTGTAATTGGCTCTACTTAGTATTGAGCACTCTTTGTAATTGTAGCATTGCAGCATTTTGCGGTGGTTTTTTGTTCTTTTGACCAACTGATTGCATACCTCTTGATTTTTTTTTTCAACTGGTGTGACGAAGTTGGCCTTTTCTTTTTTTTTATCCCGATAATTTTTTTCTTTTTCCCCTGGCAGTGTTTCGAGATTTGTTATCTCTGAATTCTGGCTGGTTTTTTTTTTCTTTTTCTTTGTCACCGTGAATGTTGGTAGATAGTAAATTAGTAAGTATATATATATATATATATATATATATATATATATATATATATATATGTGCATCTAATTGTCCGGGAGATAGAGGTTCAATCCCAAGTCGAGTCGTACCAAAGACTCAAAAAAGTGTACTTGATGCTTCCTTGCTTAACACAGTATTATAAGGTACGGATCAAGAGTAAGTGAAACTATCCAGGGAAAGCAGTAGTGCCCTCCTGTACCCCTCGGGGTAGTAGCTATTGAAAAGAGAGTCTTTGATATGACTCCCAAAGAACATAGTGCCAACATTAAAATATGGAGGCGGCTCGATGATGTTTTGGGGCTGTTTTAGCTCCACGGGAATTGAACAATTAATTGGAAGTAGTTGAATTATAAAATCTGAAGTCTCTATCAAAATTCTGGATGAATATCTATAACTATCAGCGCAAAATCTTGATCTAGGTCGGTGATTTAGTTTCCAGCAAGATAATGATCTCAAACATACATCTCAAACATTGTCTGCGTGGCTTCAGAAAAAGAAGATTACAGTTCAGTCATGATCTGCAATGAGTCCTGACATGAAAGCTGTGGAAGATCTATGCCAAGAATTGAATGTTCGAATAAATCGTCCGTTACCAAATTCAGGAATAAGAACGTGTAACCATTAAAGAATAAAAGAAAGTCCCAAGAAAGCCTCGATCAAATTTCATCAAAAACTTTAGAAATCGATGGTAGCAAGTTAACAAGTTGAAGTTTGAAAATTTAACCAATTCTTTTCAAAATTAAGTTTTATATTTCTTTTTGTTCTGAGGCACATATATAGAGCTTGGCATCGCTCAATTATGAAATTTTAAGACACGGGTAAGAATATTAAATCTTCATGGGTGTACAAATTATTTCGTCGTTGACTGGATGTATTTATATGTGTATACACACACACACGTATATATATATATATATATATATACGCTTTCTCATGGGGGTTGAGTACTCTGGCGAAGGAATTTTCGGCCGCCGCTCGCATAATCCAAAGCTCTTCGAAATAAT